>OZ014444.1:11178157-11239277 GCA_963966035.1 Acleris laterana | reverse complement strand
TCGGGAAAACCGTAAAAAAACAGTATAAAAAAATTGCTACGTCCGTTTACATCGAATTTATTAAAATCATTTTAAGTTCCACATTATTGCACAGACCACAGTGGTAAGCATGTTTAATGTTATAAATCTCTAGCTCATCAGGAAGTTAATTTAAAATGAATTGCAAAATATTTACCAATAAACATACAAGAAAATGAACTTGTAAAAACAAACCTCACTATACCCTAATATCCTGATACAATTATAATACCCTGCCACAATACTAGGATATATAGAAATACGAATAAAGGAGATACGACAGAAAGTTTGAACATAATGTGCATACCTTAGCCTCGTTGCTGACAGTGGGTTTGTTGGCGAACTGCACCTCGGTGGCCTTGAGGATGGTGTTCTCCTCGAGGATGGTGGCCTGGCTCTGGTTGTGTCCGAACGGCTTCTTGCCGTACAGGCACTGGTAGAAGATCACACCAACGCTCCACACGTCTACTTTGCTGCTGATCTTTGGTGGGTTCTTGCCGACTACGAAGCACTCCGGAGGTAGATACCTGAAGGAACAATAAATTACCATGAAATACGTTTCAAAGCATGCCTCATTGCATTTAATCATCATGGTTTTAGGCATTTCTTATTAAATTGTTTATACTTCCAAATGCTTCTAGATAATGTTTTTAAGCCAATTCGTTGATTATTAAGTCTCTATCCACCGTTAAAGTACAAAGTCCAATTCTGATATCATGTTGTAAAGACACTAAGATACTATTTATTGTAGATAAAATAATCGCACTACACCCATCGGACTTAACGTAAGATGAAAAGTAATGCAAGGATTAAAGTGAGTACTGACCAGTAGGTGCCGGCGCCCTGGCTGGTGAGGTCCATGCCGTGGTCGGGGTTGTAGTTCTCCTCGTCCATGACCTTGGACAGACCGAAGTCTGTGATCTTGATCTCGCCGCAGACGTTGCCCTCCGTGAGCAGGATGTTGCCCGGCTTCAGGTCGTAGTGGATGACGGGTGGCTTAATCTCGTTCAGGTACTTTAGCGCCGACACCACCTGCATCACGATCGAGCGCGCCTCGCGCTCCGGGATCGTTTTGTGCTGTGGAAGTCGCGTAATGTTACATTAGTATTCCACTCCTTTAACTTTTGTAGAGAAAACTGCGTTACGGCTGGCAGCCTACCAATTATTGGAATCATGAACTTTATTTAAAGGTAATAGAGGCAATCATTAGTTGCCAATTACTGGTAGTTTGGAGTTACACCCTATTACGTTTGTAAAAAATGTTGTTTTGTTTCTTGGTGAAAACTAAAAAGCTTAACCAGAAACTACGTCTAGCACCTATTTTGTGTATCGTAACATATGTATATCTCAAATAATTCAATTGTTAGTATGGAAACAAATAAATGAATTCAACGCCATAGCCAAAGTTAATTTAAAATCAACAGTACTAGACAACAAACCAAGAAGGAAAGAAGTACTTCAGCCATTCTAGGCCACAGGACCTCAGATGACGGCATCTAATAGTCTTGTTGCCTTACCCAATGAAACGTGTCTACTACACTTTCATTTTACTTTTACAGTAGGATATTTACACCTATTCACAGCAATTTGTTACGTCTAGTAACAGCTGGTTTTTTTCCACCTGTTTACCATTGGGAACTACTGGGAATAAAAATGTACTGTGGTAACAGCTGGGAATTTTTATTCCGTCCGTAACACTGTGAAGATCGTAGCACGCGGCTCTACTGACCTGCTTGAGATAGAAGTCGAGGTCGTGCCCGTTGCAATACTCGAGCACGGTGCAGAAGGAGTTGCCGTCGATCTCGAACACGTCGTACAGCTTCACGATGCGCGGGTGGTCCAGCGCCTTGTGTATGTTGTACTCCCGCAGCGCGTGCCTGCGGCAACACACACACAAATGCTTACTTATTCGAAATCACTGAGTACCTACTACACTACTGAGACACAAATTTAGGGTAGAAACTGCATTGGACTAAATATCACATTAGTCTTAAATTTTTCAATTTTATTTGTGTAATTAGCCTAGTTAAAAGTGACCCTGCTAAGCTAGTGGTCTCGGGTTTGATTCCTGGTATGGGGAAATATTTGTGCGACGAGAATGTATTTGTGTATAAGTCTTGGATCATTTCTATGTATTTATCTATAAAAGTTGGTTTAAAGTTGTCTAGTAGTCATAGTACAAACCCAGAACTAAGTTTGCGATTGAGCAAGCCCTGGATGAGCAGTGAACTTCTTTCGGAAACAGATAATGTAACTTGCAGTAGTAGCGTCGTTCATACGGACTCACTTAATATAGTTGGCCTTCTTGTCTTCCTTCCAGTCTTTGTTGAGCTGGTGCACCTTGCAGGCGGTGTAGCGCTGCTCGCGCAGGTCGAAGGCCTTGTGCACCTCGCTGAACCCGCCCTTGCCCAGCAGCATCAGCAACAGGTAACTGCGACGAATACAAGCTCTAATAAATACAACCCCCTGCTAACTACTAACAATTATCATGCACTCTTTAAGAAAAAGGCACACGTGCTTCAGTGAATATATCGCAAATGCTCACTTTCATATTAGTAGGGCACTATGCGATTCGCTGTATCAATTCATAAACGTACTATAAACTTGCTTAATGCTTTGTAACTTTTGTCAGATGCAAATATCATAATGACAGATAAGGACAAAGCATATTTTAACTATTGAGCGTTTATGAATTAGAGTGTTAATTATTAACAGCATTTACTTTTTTTAGACTTAATTTTTTACCATCAGGAAAGTAAGTGCTGGCCCACTTGAATATGCGTTTAGTAAAATATTATAACTAAGAAATTTAGAGGAAAAATTAAATACACTTTATTTGATTGATGAGTTCCAGTAGTTAAAAAACAGAGGCCCCCCACTTTATTTTATATTAAGTCCGACATATTGATTTAGCCCAAATAAAATGTACCCTATTTCATACCATATTTGTTCCTGAGTCGATCTTTCTCTATGTAAGTATTTATATCGTTGTCTAGTACCCATAGTACAAACCCGCTACCCAATTACCCATATGCAAGCTTAATTTGGGACTGGGTCAATTGGTGTGTCATTGTCCCCTGATATTTATTTATTTTATAATTACCAATTGATTGACACCTCATCAAAATCGGATAATTGTGGTTAGTTATAATATGTTACACACATGTTCAATGTTTTCATTAAGTCAATATGTCCTCTTTATCAAAAAAACACACATTAAAACGTATGGATAAAAAGTAGTGTCCTTGGGTAACTTTTTGCAGTCTTTTACAACGACATTATAAAAGCAGATTGTACGCGCATCATTATATTCTAAAATGTCAACTCACCGTTCTGATAAGACAGGATGCTGCGAGAAGCGACTTTGATCCTCATTGTGTATCCGTTTTAATTCTCTAATATGTAGATTTCTCTCCCGCTCTAACTTTTCCATCTCTAGCTGTAAGTCTGCATCTTCTTTCTTTAACGCACTTTGCCGCAACTGTATAAGAAAAAGATATTAAATTTTCAAATAAACTTCAGAAGGGTCGCCCTATGCTTATCTCGTTGGCACCATACTGATTAACAGTTCCATCCCAACAAATTGGTCACAGTTATATCACATAATCGATTTATATTTTAAAAAAGTACAGTAGCAAGAGACTGAATATTTTTATGCCAAAGAGAGGTAAACAGGCAGGAGACCCCGCCCCGCGCGTTTGTAAGTAGTTTCTGTTGTCTGTAGAAATAACCAACATTAAGGGTGCTACTCATGCATTACCAGTTTAAATAAAATCTCAAGATGCCATAAAACCCCTATAGCATGTATCGCAATGAAAAAATCTCAGCATGAAGATCATTTAAATTTTCTTACTGTATGTGTAGGTAAGGTCCTCTAGACCAGTTTCGTAGATAAGTGCCAGGACTTAAAGAAATGGGGGTGAACCACAACCACCAATCCAAACAGTTGCTTGAAACAATCTCTATGGTACAGACGGTACCTTTTACAGTCTCGCCGCAGATGGCCAGTAAGGGATCCTTGACAATGCGGAGATCACGCTTGTATGTTTAGTTTAATAGACCAACTGGGCGCGGCGCTTTATCCCAAAGGTGAAAAAGCAGTACTTCAAGTGTGACCTTGACCTGCGCTTCGAAAAACGTTCGCACCCGTTTAGCCTTGCTGTAAGATGCTATTAATTTGAACTCCCCACACCCCTATCTCTATTAGTGCAGTCATTGAAGCGAAAAATACGGTCTTACCTCCGAATTTTTTTACTGTGAACCGATTTGCATGAAATTTTGGAATTAGGCTCATCTTACCCTTAACTTCAAAAGTG
The DNA here is from genome assembly GCA_963966035.1 of Acleris laterana. Taxonomy (NCBI): domain Eukaryota; kingdom Metazoa; phylum Arthropoda; class Insecta; order Lepidoptera; family Tortricidae; genus Acleris; species Acleris laterana. Next base: position 11,234,943 of record OZ014444.1, on the reverse strand, counting down.
AAAATGATCTGAACTCCGCCTATTATTTTTAAGGGGTGTAAACAACCCCTTAATGGAAAAATTTACATTGAGCCATTTTATCGCTAGAAAACATGTCTAATAGTAAGTGGTGAAATTGTAAAGTGTTTTCTAACACAATTACCTCATATTAAAATCATTTTCAACCCCTTGAAAATCTTACAACCCTTGCAAACAACCCCTAAATTGAAAAAATCACAAAAAAATACTTTGGTATGACATAAAAAGATGTAAGTATAGAGTAAGTAATATTTTATATTCTCTATAATAATTATCAAATTTTTAACCCCCTTTCAACCCTTGAAAAGTACCCCTTGATAAAAAAATGTTAAGTTTTTTTTTTTGATAAAATGAAAAGGATTTAAATATTATTCCACACTCTCGAAAATGATTATCATATTCTTAAGCTTAAAACCACCCCTAAATTAAAACAGTAAATATATATATGATTACTGCTACCATTTTACGTATATAAGTTAGTAACATAAGTTTTTGGACCATAACTCCTTAAATTTTCATGCTATCACAATTTATAAAAAACCATTGTAAAGGTAATTAAGAGAGCTACAACATCCTTCATTGCAATACATAGTAAAAAACCTTTTTCTAAAACGGTGAAGGGTTAAAGGGCTTAAGAGAGGCTGTGATTGCGCTGCCACGCGCTCTTTAAACAATCATATCTCCGTCATTTTTTGTTTAACAGAAAAAACAAAAAAACCAAATTGTTTGTCAGAAAAATACCTAAATTTTGTATGCTTACATTTTTATACGTATCTGTCGTCATTTTTGAGATATTATGAAAAAAAGGTGGGTGTTTTAAGAATTTGAAATTTTTTGATTTTTTTTAATCGTGACTTTTTTGAAAAATATGTGTCCTGAAGCAGCCAAACTGATACAATCTATCAAACTCTTCATAATAAAGTTAATTCTAGGCGGAATACGATTAATTTTAATTTTGGTGGAAATGGCACTTATGAAACCCATTGATTTTAAAGGATAAACATTAGATGCTCCTCTTATTTGCAATACAGCTCACTTATTTTACGTGCAAAAGACTTTTAATAGTGCTTATTTTAAAGCTTATTTCAAGCACTACAAAACCCTTTTTTATTAGAATGCATAAAATGCATCTGCTCGCCGCTAGATGGCATTGACCACATCGATTAAATTTCAGACAATATAAAAACGGCTTTGATCTTTAATATCTAGCATAATATTGCACGTAGAATACTTTATAGAAAACCAAATTGTTAAGTTTTTTACCTGCTACATTTTTGTTTCTTATAAAATTTTCGATAAAACGTATATTTTTGGAGATATTTGCAAAAAGCCGATGAAAAACGTGAAAAAATTGCGAATTTTCAATTGCCAATAACTTGAAAAGTATTGGATTTTTCGAAAAACCCTATAGATAATTTTTTGCTTAAAATTAAGCCTTCTATCGATATCCGAGGTTATTTTGAAGAAAAAAACAAACACCCCCGAGAAGTGGTGGCAACCACCCCCAGGGTGGTTGCGGAGTTCAAATCATTTTCACTTTTGAAGTTAAGGGTAAGATGAACCTAATTCCAAAATTGTATGCAATTCGGTTCACAGTAAAAAAAATCGGAGCAATAATGCTTCAATGACTGCACTATATTTGTACCTGTTTGGCACGTCGTCATAAACCGGGCGTACCTTGAGGATCTCGTCGGCCTCGTAGTACTCCTGCCAGGTGAGGCTGGGCAGCGGGTCGGGCTTGAGGAAGGTGGGCGCGTCGGTCCCGTTGTGCAGCGGCGGCGGCTGCGGCGCGGGCGGCGCGCTGGCGGTGCGCTTGCCGCGCCCGCCGCCGCCCTCGTTGTTCGACGGCCGCTTCTTCAGCAGCAGCTTCTTTTGACGATCTATTTCTTCCTTTTCCGCTGTGATCTCTTCTTGCCGCCTGTCGTAACATCGATAGATGAGTTTAATTGTGAATGGAATTCTTCTAAGTTTGCGAAACAGCAAAAAAATCCCTTGAAAGGGGTACACAAGATGACATTGGATATACAGAAAATCTTTGTTTAAATTTGGTATCTATAACCGCCGTAACGAATACTAAGATTTTTTTTAACTTTGTTAAACACCATGAAAAAGTTTTTTATGGAAGTTTGAACGAGGATAAATATCTGGATATCCTTTTTATAAAGATTCAAATTTAAAAGGTTTTTGGTATCAAAGTTAATGAAACTGACTTCGATAACATTTAACATAAATTATTACTGATTTCTGATGTGAAATGTTTTAGAAGTCCCAAAAAAACACAGAAGTTACAAAAAGGGTTTAATTTTACCTTGTTAATTCCTGGAACGCATATCCATCCGTCCAATTCTCCTGAAACGTGGCTCCTACGCGCTGCGTAACGAACTGCCCCAGTCTGAGCCGATTCTGCATACATCGTTGCCGGGCTTCCTTCTTCTCTATAGTACTTTTCTCATTTAATAGTTTCTTCACAACATCTATGCACTTGTTTATGTGTGATTTATGTTGCTCTATTACCTAAAACAAATAAGACAGTGATACATTGTTATTAATTCTGTTATAAAGTTATACTGATTAGTGGTTATAGACTATGAGACCTTTCACTAAGAAATTCCAGTTGAATATTAAATCATATCAAAGAGAGGAGACTGCTTTACATTTCTATACATACATATTGAACTGATATAAGACATTACGGCAGTAGAAAACAATGCATTTATTTAAAAACCACTAGTTTGTAAAAAGTCTAGACACATCAATTCCAGCTGCATGGACTTGAGGGGTATTATCACGTAAATGTACAATAGTACTTTTCTCCATATATTATTGTCTTAGGAATCCATACTAATATTATAGTAAATGCGAAAGTGTGTCTGTATGTCTGTCTGTATGTTACCTCTTCACGCTTAAACCGCTGAACCGATCTAGGTGAAATTTGGTGCAAAGATAGTTTGAATCTTGGGAAAGGACGTAGGATAGTTTTTTCCAGAAATTCAACCCCAAAGGGGGTGAAATAGAGGGTGGAAATTTGTATGGAGCTACGATATAAACGAGTTCCACGCAGACGGAGTCGCAAAAGCTAGTTCTTTACAAGATTTTTAATGTAAGAATTAAATCTGGCCAAATTCATGGCATCACTTATATTTACCTTGCTCTGTGCTTGCACCTGATGCTTCAGTTCTTCATTAGTCCTTGTTAATTCGTCTATTCTATTATTCCTTAGTTCTAAGTCAGATGATGCTTGAGTTTCTAACTCTTGTATCCTCTGGCACGTCAGTTCAGTTTGAACCTAAGACAAATAAGAATCACATTCAAGGGCTTCAAGATTCAAGGACACCAAAGAAGGAGTTACTTCAAAGAAGTTATTAAAAATATTGTATGTTTGTAATACATTAGTAATAACCTGTTTAACAGATGTGTGAGGCCGCTGCTGAGAAGTGGATCGTAAAAAGTCCGCTCCCGAAGGTGGCAGTGACGAAGGTGACGGTGGGTACTGTCAGAGAGATAGAACTCTTAAGATAACACCCAGGGCCGCGATCCCTTTACGGTTAAAACTTAACTAAAATTTTCTTAAACCTAAGAAAATACTTTAATTAACTAGCCTCCGTACGTGTTATATCTTAGATCCCACTGATAACTTAATAGCATTTATGCAATTGTTTTTCTTCTTAATCACTGTTTAACTTAACATACGATCCAGGTTTTGATGACGTGTTGGACTAGTTGGTAGTGTCCCTGCCTAAAAAGCTATAGGTCCCGGGTTCAAATCCCGGTAAGGGCAGGTATTTGTATGATGAGCGCGAATATTGGTTCCTGCATCTTGGATGTTTTCTATGTATTTATTAATTATTTATTAGGTACTAATTGTGATTGAATGAATAGTCCGAATGTAGCTTACCATAGGGTAGTTCCCGGCCTGCGGCGAGGGCGACTTGGCGCCGGCAAGCCGCACGGGGCTGGACGAGGGGTGCTTGGCGAGGTGCTCCCGGATGCCCTTGTCCGCTGAGTTGTGCCGCTGCTTGGCACCCACTCCTCCTCCCCCACCAACGCCTTCGTCACCTGGAAACGTTTGAGACATTTTTCAAAATAAATACTTCACATCTATCAAATGCTAAATTTAACTTTTAATTCTGATTGGATTATGGATCAGATACACAAAGTTTAAGGCTCAGCATCTCAACCTGGGTGTTGCCTACTATGCTATTCAGAAGGGGTCAAACTGTATGATGATGGTGAATAAATATAACAGTGTTTTGCTTAACAACAAAAATGCTAACAAGCCCCAATCTGAGGTATTAACTAACTATTGCCCTAACTGTCAATTGTAAACAACACAAAGCAGAATGTCATTAGTTAACATTACATACACCGGTTCACCATGCAATAATATAGGTACTGCCATTATTAACATATCAAGTATGTCCATTTGAAATATAACAGTTAATAAGCTCTACCACAATCTAAAATACGAAATACATATTTTTTAATAAAACCAAGTGAAATAAAGGCCCTATTGTCAATGTTCGCAATGCCAATTTTCATAAAAATAAGTGAACACCACATGAATAATTCAAGCCTTTGAACACATTGTGTATAAAAGTATATTCCATAATTCAAGACACTATAGTTTTATTGAATACCTATCATGACACTTATGCCAATATTTTCATGTTGATGCCCATTTTGTATAGATATACGAATCCTGACTCAAACAAATCCTTGAAAATATATCTACGTAGATATCATATAGATAAACTTATGCTTTGCAAAAAATTTACCACACGGTTTCTAGAATAATAATAAAAATTTACACATTGTTTCAAGGATGTATAGGTGAAAAACTTCAAGTAAATTACCTCTTGCATGTAGTTGTATTGTAACACATCTGTATAGACATTTCAACATTCTAAATTTGAAATTTGATGTAAATTCCATATTACTTTTGTACACAACTACATGCACGAGGTCATTTACTTAAGTTTTTCATCTTAAGTTCTAGGTATTTTTACTCACAAGAAATACTTCAAATTGCTTAAATTGTAATAATAATTCATAACTAATTAAGACCACTTATCCATTGCTGGCTTACAGTCTCAAGTCTGATAAATCCACTTCTTGGATGTAGCAGGTTTGCAATCTACGCCGACAATATGTTGAGTGCAAATTAGCAAGAATTTAGTATTTTGCCAGCCTAACATAATGTCATATATTAAAGTCATTCAAATTATGGAAGAGACTCTTAATGTTCTGCAAATGCCTTTATATAAGCCTGTTTAACCCTTCGTATGCTTAGGCACGGATCCGTGGTGAAAATTTGGATATCTTTTTGTATCAGAAGAGACTAGAACTTGGTACTTTTTTGACATCCCGCATACGAGGAGTTAACAAGCATTGAATATAACTTTAACAACAAAGTTAAGGTAAACAAACCTTTCCGTTTTCTTTTTCGCTCAGGCACAGCTATTGTTGGTGTGGCACCACTGGGTGGGACCAGCGCTACGCCTGGTCCTACCGCTGAGCCTCGCATAGCTGCTGATTTTTCAGGAGTTAATGCATCAATTTCCTTATCACTATATGATGACCCTGAAAACCATAATACTTATAAGATGATGATTAAATTAACTACAACTGGCATTAAGTGTTTATGAGTAAATTTATCTGTTTATCAAGGTTATTGATACATTGAAGAAAATCAGTCTGCCTATTATTTCTTATCTTTACTTGGCAAACTAACTAAAACTGCTTTTGATGTCAAACCTTCATTTGTTTTCATTAAATGTGTACAGTTGTCCTACATCTCTGGTGCTAGTCATTCTGATCATGCAAACAATAATTCTATGATTTTCACAAACATCTAACAGAAACTGGTTAGGTGGCAGGTGAACTCACTTTTTGACAAAGAGCTCAGTAGGCCGACGTGGTTAATGATAGCTCCACTTTTATAGTCATGCATTTTGGCACACAGCAGTCTTGTATCTCGGAAGGTAAAACGACACTTTCTCGATTTCTGTCCGGCATAATACCCAGCAATGTGACGTCACAGTCCTGCGTTCGATCGCTGTTTTCCACATTTATTTATTTCAGCCCTTACAAGTTCGTAACTAAAGGTTATACACTGAGGAGCAGGCCGGCGTATAGTAAACACTGAGAACACTTTCGCATCACAAGTTTTCACTGCACATGAAGCACTAAATCACAATTTACCTGTGCTCATATTGGAGTCCTGATTGTGTAGAGGCTGACCCGTGTTGACAGTAGTTTGTGGTGCCATTTGAATTTGTGCCCCAGCTGACATCTGTAAAGAAAGATGGCGTCTTTACATATGACTCGCCCAGTTAACTTCAATTACGCTCACGTACACAGTGTTTCAACTAACTTCACGCAAACACACATACTCACTTATTAAGTGTATAATAATACACCCATCACATTGATCTTACATATTTTCACCTTTATAATCTAAATAACCTAACTAGTTTGACAAGTCGTCGTAAACTCCAGTCGCGACAATCCAACGGAACGGACGGATACGCATCCGCGGGGTGAGGCGAGGGGGTGCGGACCGTCACGAAGTTTGCTCCGGTAATAATAATAACGGCGGGCGAGGCGCCATTTTACAAGGATACAAGGCCAGAAGAATTGTTACCCCACTAAAAAACAATATTTTGCTTGAGCGTTGAACACAAAAATAGCCATTGAAGCTAAACAATTTCGCAAGCTATTTGCCGCGATATAACATTTTGCTTGTAGAAAACTAAGCGGCGCGGCGACGGGTCAACAGCCCGCGAATTCCGCGATTGCAAATCGTGCTTGCTAGTCGCTGTACCTACACCAATGTGATTTTTGCACAAATTAGAAAAAGGTCAGATGGTAAAGTGTACGCAATCTGATTTCAAGATTTTTTGGAATTAGTTTAACGTTATATTTTCAATTCTATTTTAACGAGGACGAAATTGACCTGACCGATTATTCCCGCAGAGAGGTGGCTGTAGCGGGTGGCGGGCGGCATGCCACCGAGCACCGACCTGCGGCGAACGAGAACGTGATATCGGCGCTCGTGCCCCACAACAAACTGCTTACTGGACGTGTTACGTAGGTAGGCGTCGGCGGTGCCGTGCCGCGGTGAACATATAAACACAGATATATGTACTTACAACCAAATATATATAGGCAGGCATAAAACAAGCATCGCGCGCGATAAACTCGAGTTAGGTATAGCTACGTCGAGCAGGCAAGGCAACGCTGAATATTTTATATTCAATCTTGGACATGAGTAGGTACCTAGAAGCTGTTCTTGGAATGCTTACTTTTACTCATTAAATGTATAATGAATTCATTGACGAAAACTTGAAATGGAATAGATAGGTAGGTAGATAATAAATAGATACCTAGTAAAGAAAACCCAACTTTTTTATGGCGAAATATTACTATAGGTAAGTATATCGTTCATTATTATCATTAATATAATTCATTATCGTTTTGATTAAATAAATGCTCATGATAGGTAAATTATCTTATTTTTTTTCTTCCGTGCATTATTCTGATCATTGTCTGTCTCGAGTAGGCATTTTGTTTTTAAACATTATTGGTGTGACGTGGATGTAACAATGGAGTGATGTTCAATGAGAAACAAAAGAACTGTGTAATCAATCCAATAAAGGTTTTCATGAATACGAAAACCACAATTAGGCTTAAATCCAAAGTAGCAAAATATGAACAGATTTTTTAAAGTAGGCTTATCATCACTCTTATCAGTTACTAGCGACCCGCCCTCGCTTCGCTTCGGTTTATGTGAGTATGATATATAGCCTTCCTCGATAAATGGGATATCTAAAACTGAAATAATTTTTCAAATAGGACCAGTAGTTCCTGAGATTAGCGCGTTCAAGCAAACTCTTCAGGTTTTTAGTATTAGTCTAGATAATTATAACCTAATACACACCACTACAATACCAAGGTTTATTTTAGTATACCTATTAACCTTTTAACATATCTGTTAACCTTATAACATCTCAAACATTTCCCGAAAATAGAGAAATATGTAAATGCTACTGATTAGTCCTGATACTAAATCTAACGCGCTTACAAATTTCACTAATTATTTTGCTGACAAGGTTAGCTGACGTAATGTTTGTTCCATTTTCTGACACTAGATAAATCAAATAATTAATAACCATTAGGTAATTTTTTTTAACAAATCGTACTTTATGCTTGGCTTTAAGTGTCAGTACCTATTATTTAAGAATAACGTTATCGTTAGAAGTCATGATAATTAAAACAAAACGTTAAGTATCACTGTTACAATATAATCAAGAATCTTGCACACCGCACAAATCAACCAATGATTAGCCGGCGCATTGCTTATTGTGTCGCGGTTATTTTTAGCGTACCCACCTAGCATCGAACGAATGGAAAGTAAGCGAGTTGGCAACCTACGAACGCTAACAAGTCGATATGCATTTAAGTATGTATGTATGTACTATGTTTCATCAAATCATAAATCGATGCGAGCCAGACAATTGTTTTTTGTAGTTTTAAGATGACGTGGGCTATTCAGAAATCTTATGGTGAGCCAGAACAGTATTGGGCGAAAAATTGTTAATAGATCCCGTTTAACTTCATTTTAAAACAGCCGACACGACGTCGCTCAAGTAGTCGCAGCAACCACATTCAACGCCATGCGATCTGATTTTCATACAAAACGGATGCAACTGGCGGGATGCTGGTAGCGAAAGTGCTTTAAGTAGTACCGGACCTGGAACTGACACAAATATCGCAAGAAATTCATCATCAGAAGACTCATGGGCAAAAATAAAAACCGACTGATGCTCACGTAACAAATGTCAAAACCAGCTAAGCTACAGCCTGGAGAAGACAGACGGGAGGCGGCACAGGACAGGGATCGATAGAAATAAAGAAGGCACTACGCAGTAGTGATAAATTGTAGGTATGTTATAAAATTTACTGGTTACTTATGGTTCTTAACCAGGTTCTTCGTTAACGCTCGCTCGGAGCGGAATCGATTCGCCAGCGTTACGATCGCTGCGTTGGGATTAACCTGTTTTATTGGTTTTTGCATTTCCTGCACTTGAATAGCGTGGCGATTATGTTTTAAAATGATAGGCCTGCTTGACTTCAAGCTGAGCAAGTGAAAATAAAACTAAAAAGCTATCTATTAGGTTAGGAAATACGAGAAAAGGGTGGTAGTGGTAGGCGGTGCGAGCAAATTAGCGAGCGACATTAACAGTTATTTCAAGAAGGAACAGTTTTATCTTTGCTCTTTGGTTAAAAACGAAATAATATGGACTCTGTTTTGTTTGAGCGGAATCGAGAAGTAAATGCTCTTTTTGAAAAGTATAGAGTTTCTGACGAGCTGGTTAAATAAATAACCAGGATTCCGAGCGAGCCCTGCACTAAACACTGTCTCCTTAAAGTAGTTTAATTGCTTTGTATTTTTGAGGACATTTTTAAATGACTAAAATTGTATGTACATACAGTCAGCATCAAAAGTAGCTAAGCAGAATAACATGCTCAAAATTATATAGACACGACATATTTTATTATTCTCTTGACAATAGAGACGAGTGCAGATCATTTTGGCCTCTTTGGTTGGGTAGCTACTTCTGCTGCTGACTGCACATATGCAGATTATAGAATAATTGATCAAGTGGAAACCGGCTTCTCTATGAATGTTTACATACTTACTTCTTCGAATGCAATATCTGTAACATTTGCGAACTTGAGTTCTTTGACTACTACGGAATCCTAAAAACACAGGCGAGTCGAGTGTGTCAATCGATCTTCCCATCAATTCGGTGTAACAAGTAATTAAAATTAATGGAAACACGGATGTCTTAAGAAAGGGTGTTATTTTTACATTTGTATCTAATATTCATTTCAATACCTAATCACTTAATCGACAGTTAAAACCAGACAGCAGGGCATAGCTTTATGATTATCTAGCCATGAATAAATATTCGCTATCATATTGCGGTATGCGGGCTAGGCTATTGCGTCGCATGAAACTTGCTTTTGGTTCAAAGTACAATCAATACTCAGTCACATCTCCGTCCGTATTCGTTGGAAGCGCAGTTTCGCGGACGCCCAAATCCCCTCTTCCGGCGCGGTGTGCAGCCGGCAGCCGCGTACTGTTTAACCTAATTTTCTAGTACGAGGGGTGCAGAGCGCGAGGGACGGGGGAGGGCCCAGCGCAACTTCAGCCGCAAATGTGCAGCGCCGACGAGGCGCCGCGAGATTCGAACCCCCAGCCTGCACTATTGATTATTCCTAGTGGATGGCGACGCCTTCCTCATTCAACTTTACTTGTTTACCCCATCAAATACAAAAGGACCTTCAAAATGTAGGTACAAAATCCTCCGGTTGTAAGTGTCTGCCTAGTAGAGTAAGAAGAGAAGTATTTATATATTTTATTCAAAATAATGACTACCTATATATCTAGGTATTTTATATTTATTTATTTTTTACCACTATGTACTAGCCATAACTAATACAGATGAGAAATATAATTTTATCTACCCAAATATAAACCCTCCATGATGCGTTCAAGAACCGCACATTATGACCACTATAAAAATAGTCTGTTTTGTTAGAACTAATTTCTTATCTGAAGAAATGTTAGATATTATTGCTAAATAATAACATCGATTTTGATGATATTATTTTATTCAAATTTCGAACATCTCCGAAAAACAAAGAAGTTTGATTTGACCTCTATTCTAATATCAGTCGATATGACGTTTAGTTCGAAATGATTGTCAATTTGCATACAAATTTGAAAAATGTCGCACGTAAGTAAGATATCGAACGATATGATAATTGGAGCAGACTCTCTGAATTAAAAGAAAACTATGACAGCTGCCAGAAAACTCTCAATCAAAAACTCAGAATCTTTTCATTACCGCTATTACCGGTGAATTTTTTTTTGTATGAAATTGATCGATTTGTTGAATTTAAACCACAAAATGAGTGATTAAGACGATATAGATATTTCGGCGACGCCTCCTGATATCCGTGACAAAGCAACTATCGTCAATGGCCCTGAACAATGCCGCGATGCCGGTCATAATGTGCGGCTCCTGAATGCATCATGGAGGCTTATGATATGTGGGTAGATAAAATAGTGTATGTAGCTGTAAGTACATAATTAGGCAGTCGGCTCGTTTCATAAACCCACACTCGTGTTTAATGCCCTTCATTATGTACAGTCACATAAACTACTATTACGACGAGACGGTGTAAAAAGCCATACCTACCTACCTACCTATCTATCTAGCTATCCATCAATGGGGCTTTCTAACGAATGCTGTGAAAGAGAAACAGGGAGTATGTAATTAATGAATTACAAAAACAAATTTATTAATAATGTATTGATAAACACGTACCTAGTGTTTGTATTAAAATTCAAAAAAATTACTTGTATTCCTTTAGCCTGTAGGTAGTGTGCAACCACACATAGGTACCTATTTCCTATTTAATAGACTGCTGCACTCTGCTGTAAGTATTTATTTTTTCAACGAACTTCGTCAACTATTTACTGCTTATAAGTTATAAAACATTAGGGTAAATATCTTTGCCAATTTCTATTTTACGATTAAAAAAACCGGCCAATTGCGAGTCGAACTCGCACACGAAGGGTTCCGTAACATTCTTAACTGGGGGGCCCTTATTTATTTATTGTTATAGCGGCAATAGAAATACCTAGGTACCTGTAATGGGAAAAATTCAACTGTACTGTCTACACCTACGTCTATCATTTATTGTAAATAGGTATCTAGTAGCTATACTATAAATTACCTAGCAAATTTTATTGCCTTTACGGTTCGGGGATACAGCCCGCTGACAAACACCGACAGCAGAGGCCTAGGTAATAGGGTCCCGTTGGTATTATTTGGGCACGGAAACCTAAAAACCGTCCAGAGTAGGTAGGTATACCTAGGTAACTACCTAAATTTAAGACCAGCCGAGAAGAAAAACCTTCGGTAAAAACGACCCATTCAGTTTAAAATTAAAATTCAAATTAATTATTGAACGAAACAAATCAATGATAAACAAGTAGGCACGAGTTATGTTCACATTAATGGAACTTTATAGCCTAATGAAATGACTAAAGAAAACGAAATTAGGTACCTATAAACTGTTCGGTGGTTAAAATACCTAATTGCGGGCGCGCGCAGCGCAGTGCTCCATTCACAGGGCGACGTGTCACGCTCGCGGGCAGGGCAGACGGCTCATCTGACACGGCTTTGCCAGCTTTTATTATCCTAAATGTACCTAAATAGATAGGTAGGTATGTCGTGTATCGTGATGTTGATGACAGATGTGACAGACACGCTGCTGTTGGGGTCGTGTTAAATAAAGTAGTATAATATAGGGTAGAGCGAGTGTGGGTATTCGGCACTCGGCGGAGCCGGCAGGCGCAGTGGGTCAGGCTGGCGCGGCAGGCGGTTCGGGCGGACCTTGCAATGTCGCGGCGTGACGCTCAGCTGACTGGCCGCCCGCCGCCGTCGCGCCGTCCCGCGCGTTCATTGCCTCCGCGGCGGCCGATATGAACGGTCGTCTCGTATGCGCTGCTGCTCAATAATATTCATCAACGTCTAGGTTACATAATACGAACGTTTTCAACGATTTTTAAAGCGGAAAGTAATTGAATGTGTACTGTGAACGTTTTAGATCGATAGTTCTAAGTGAGTGCGTCGTGCGCAGATAATTGTAATATTGTTGGTGTAGTGTCGACCGGTGCGAGAGGTCGGGCTGTGTAAAAATAACTGCGGAACTGGGCGGCTAAGCGGTGGAATGAGGTTTGACGGCACATTGTAGCCGAGGCGGGGCGAGCCCGTGTGCGCCATGTTATAATTTCCCTTAGCGTCGAATGTGCAAACCGACTGACTGAACACTGCGCTGTGGTCTGTGCCGCCTACTTCTCTTTCTCTCGATGCGCAACAAGCCGTTTGTGAGAGGAGAGTCGTCTTCTGTCGAAGTTATAATCCGCTATAGGTACCTACCTACTATTATGCGTTGCTCGCCTGTCCTGAAATTACCGTACTTCACTTAACTCAGTAGGTACAATGCTTTGTGACAGAATAGATAGAAAGAGCAGAAATTAATTATGTTTACACCTACATACAGATATAACGAACCATAATGTTACCGTAAGTGAATGGAGGGGTCGATAATAATTATAAGAAAAGTCGTCAGTAAGTAAATCACTGAGGGTCTATTCGCACACTCGTTACATAATTTTTTTTAGGCTGGGCAGGTTAAAAAGTCTTCTTACTTGTTATTAGACACTAGCTGTTGCCCGTGACTCCGTCCGCGCAGAAAAATAAAACAGCCTATGTTCATCAGAGATAATGTAGGATTCGAATGGTTAAATAATTTTTCAAATCGGTCCAGTACTTTCGGAGCCTATTGAATTCAAACAAACAAACAATCAAATCTTTCCTCTTTATAATATTAGTGCAGACACACAATTCACAAACAGCCGTACATAGGACCTCCTTGTTTGAAGTCGGTTAAAAATTACAACTAGGTCAGTCACGTGATTCATAAAATTACCAAATGACTTTCGTCGATACCCCCTACCCACGAATACCAATTGTGTATGGGGCCTATTTAGGTTGTGCGTGTAATAGATAAGGTGGCGATTTCGTCGCAGCAGCAGCGCCCGCGCCGGGTCAGTGACCCCGAGGCCGCTCACAATCCGAACACTCTCCAACTCTGCACCGGTACAACTTCTGGTGGCGTTGTAGTTCTCACAACTATTGTGGAAATAATTTCTGAACTAGGTACCTACCTAGGTACCTATTTAACAACAATAATCCTTTCTGTTCACTGGCCTGTGGCTTTTTTAAGCGCAACATTGTTTGTGTTAATTAAGAACAGAAAATACATAGGGTCGTATAGGTACCTATCCATACTAATATTATAAACGTGAAAGTAACTTTGGAGTCCCGGGGAAGAACATAGGATACCTACTTTTGATCTCGGAAAATTGAAGTTCCCGAGGGAATAGCGATAACCGACTACGCAGACAAACCCGCGGGCAACTGCTAGTTCAATTAGGTACCTATATCGAATGTAAACAGAGCAAGTCGTTTACCATTAGTGGTAACGATTAGTAGCTACCTACCTAGTTACTCTATCATTTTTGACGCATCGTAAGTGAGTAAGGTACCTACCTATAAGTTAATCAGTTAGTTGTAAGTCATCGTAACTGTCATAACATAACCTTCATTGCATCGATCCATCACGCAGGTCATCTCATCACTAATCACATCAGTATAATTTATACTTAGGTAGGTACAGATGTACTGAACAATCCTTTCCCATCGTTTTTGGCCGGATAAGTTCGTATTTAATTGGCTTTCTCAATTAGCTTGAGTACCCGTCAATAAGGCAAGCCACAATCCACACGTTTAGCGAATTCTGACTGAGTTTTCAAAACTTTCAAGCAGTCCCGAGATTACCACGGTCAATATTGTCATGGTAGGTAGGTACGCTGATGAACTTGTCGCTGTTGCGCAAGAGAAAATCTGAGAATCGAGACAGCAAAAAATGGAGCCGTGGGTACAAAATGTTAAGTAAGAAGTAACTATCCATCTTGTCGGCTAGTGCCAAAAATATTACTCTGAGGGTAACTGTGTTGCTAGGTTGCTACGTAGAACCTACGTGTCTCTTACGCGACGTGTAAGTATGTAAGTAAATAGAGAGCGCAACGTGGCTGGCTGTAAATACCTCCATCCAAAAATACTAAGTGTTATTCGGTACCGACTATTTATAGGCTATTTTAAACAGCGGGCTCTTGTACTGAACCGAATTTAACGCACAGCAGCGCTCGCTACGCGCCACGTACCTTTAAGTGTAAGATGAATTTAATTTGTAAGGTAAATAATAGGGTTATAATATAATGTCATATCAATCTGCTTAATTCAAACTTAGGCATTAAATCGGTAGATAACACGAAGGTATCTGGCACCGGTACCGTACAGTTTGCCGATGAAAGTCTAATCGATATCAAGGTGAGCTGCTGCAAAATTGGCTCTACATCACGATTAAAACACGGAATCGCGACATACGCTTGTGTGGGCTGATACGTAGGAAAACAATCACAATTCATGTGACGTAATGATGGGTATTTGTGGATCATGTGATGATGAAACTGATGATAATTTATTTACGATTCATGTTTAAAAAAATCCATTATTGGTAGAATAACAACATACGAATGGTAACATTAAGTGTAAACGCTTTAAATAGAGTTATCAAAGTTGGTGTACAGTCACCAGCAATAAAATATTATCCAACATTGGGCGAGAAATATCTGACACGCTCTTATGCCTCTAGTTATTAAGACGTGTCAGATATTTTTGTGCCCAATGTTGGATAATATATTATTGCTGGTGACTGTACCACTATCACCGGGCTGGAGATATGTAAATAGATAAACTCCGCCTTGTAATCAGGGGCCCGCTGGGTTTTTTTTAGTATCTCCCCTGCGTTCACCTGCAATACACGCGATTAATCCCCTCAATGGACACGGGTACTAAGTATCTTAGCTACTATACTGTGTTTTTAACTGTCACTTTTTATTTATTCCTCATTTGTTTCATTCTTGATAGGTCGATGAATCAAATAAAAAAAAGTTGATTTGTTGACAGATTACTTAACTTATGTAAGTTGGTATCTTATAGAATGTCAAATAAAAATGATTATATACTCGTAAAGACTACCTGAATGGATAGCAACGAAGTTAAGTCGAATTATAACATTTTTAACTTTCATTTTTGTTTTGTGACAGGGTTTTACGTTTGCTAAAACTTAAATGTAATCATTGTTACCGAGTAAACAAGCCAAAAAGCAAAGCGTGATCAATAACAAAGATCATTTGAATAACAAATAGGTGCTCAAGCAGGCGCGTAGTAACAATCCGATGGCCTGACCGAGCCTGGCGCGGCCAAGTGTCGCCTAACAGGACGAAAGGGGGGAAATGACTGGCGGGTGGAAGGGCGGAGGTGACACATAATGGAATTACATATCTTCCACATCACCAGTTGAGACCAAGATACATGCGCTTACATACGGCCGCACGCCTCAAGCAGACGGGCGTGTCGCAGCCAGGTGGGCAAACTTAATATTTTGTGATTAAGAATGATACCTACCTATACAGTTGTACCTATGCGAGATCATGCGCCGTCATCGGATACGGATACAATATCGCCTTTTTAGTAAATTAGGGTAATCATTATTATAATTTATTCGCAGACCTGTTTCGAGAGCGATGAGACTGTAAGACGAGACTTAAACTAAATTTAACCCCAATATACTCAAATACTGTTTGCCGTTATTAAAAGATATTTTTATGTACACTATTTTAAATCTCTACACAACTGTACTCAATGATTATTATTGACGTACGTAACACCCATTTTCTTAAGTAACAATAACAAGAAGAACAGACATTTGCTCCCTGCGCGACCACCGCATTCGTTTTGTTGTCGCATTGGATCGCGGCCATTTTCTTTTACAATACGTAAGCGCGTCAGCGCGGAGTTAGCGATGATCGGAGAGCGACGTGTACCAAACTTTGAAACTTCATGTGGTTCATTAAATAAATAAACAATAAACAAAATAATATTACCTATTCTTAACCAATCATAAATATCGTTACGAGTACATAGGTTTGCCGACGTAACATAAGACGTACCTATATTGAAACCTTTTTTTGATCATTTTAACAATTGGCGGTTTCGTTTGGTGCACGGTACGTAGGTACCTAGTCGGTCCTTAAGTTCTGTCACAAAGGTTTATTATAATTTTAAAAATAAATAATAGTGTTTCATAAACTTGTAGTACATCAATCAAAATCTTATTTTATATAGAATAAAAAAAGCGAAATTTGAGTTCGTTAAGATAATAATGCTGGTCTCTGAACATACCCAGAGATGAGAAGCTTCATAATATTAAATGGAAAATTTTCCTGGTTAACAAAGACTAATCTTCAAAGCGTTTTCAAAAAGTGAAATTTTGAGAAAACTTGTGCGTGTTTTAATCGGTGCCGGCCGTGAATGTTAAAAGATCGTATCGGAAATTGCGGCGACTATGTGGAATGATGATTAGTTCCTAAAAATGTACTTTAATTAAACTTTTAAATTTAATTTATTTTAAAATTAAAAAATAAACAAAAATTTGTTTTATTTGACTAAACCTTTGTGACAGAACTTAAGGACCGACTAAGTAAAATGTACATAAAGCGCTGTAAGGCAAAATCTTGTGCATATAGGGCGCTAGCCTAAGTAATGGCTTAAACGCAGGGTTAAAATAACAAATTAACAAGCGAAAAGCTGCTTCATTAATTCTGCTCCTAATAATTAGAGACAGCGCGACTATTAAAATTATATTTAAAAAGATATCCATTTCACAAAAGTCCTATCTGACATTTTGTAATTTTTGTGATGCTATGTATATGGGTTTAAACTATTTTTTCGCATGCATTAGCGAGACCACCAAACTGGATTTCGTATTATTTAGTGAGATGTAAAAAAAAAGCTACTAAGTTTATTTGCGTAGACGTTTCTTTCGTTTCCTGTTAAAATATATTTATTTAGATAGGAGTTCATTACACTTCGTCGCTCGTCGATACGTCATGTGCATTAGCATCAAATCTACAACATCCTTTCTCAGGGCTAATGGCTTCGACGTACCAAGAACATAACTCATATTAAAAGCAGTATTTAATACAATAAGTTTCAGTCAATAAATTAAGTTTCAAGCCAGCTTTTGTTGATGACTGTAATTGTTCGCTACAGTAGTGGTCACGATTCTTCTCGAAACTAAAGGGACGAGTCTCAATTCTATGGGTCTACGTTAAATATTCCGTCATCACATCACGCCTGAACTCTGAAGCTCATGAGATTAAGTTCCCAAAGAATAAGTTAGAAAACTATGAACATCATTCTAAGTACGTGTAGAAGTCGTGGGATTATAAACCTATGTAGTTTTAGGAACACATACATGCTTTATAACTTTAATTCTGAAAATATAATTTCTTCTTAATAGTTTATGAAACGACTATGTCTGCAAAAAGAAGCACCACTTTAAATCGTCGCGTTTATTTTTTCAATGAGTAAATGTTTTATTTTTAAAGTATTTTTTTAAGTGATTACAGTTTAATATTGCGCGACGGGAACTCAACAATCTGGAGAAACTTATTTTGATTGGGCTGCGAATCAATCAGGAAAGGAATCGGACGAAGGGGACCGACCCGCTGGACTGATCCCTTACAGGAAGCCCTAATCTGTAACACCCAGTCAGCACTTCATAAGGCTCAACGAAAACCAGCCTGGGGTGCTCTATCTAACAGAGCCACTTATGGTGGTCACGACCACGACCCTGAGTCATGAGGAAACGCCCAAAAAGATTACAGAAACAATGACGGTAAAATGAGTGACGTCTTTTGGGATTCCTCACTATTTATCAAGCAGTTACTAGTTTGGTAATCAAATTGGTTCGTATTGATTAAACACGACTGATTTGTAAAATCGAAGGTCAATTGTATTGTATCTGATTCGAACGAGTCCAAAAGAAATGAAATTGGCGTTGCTATTGCGTACCTACGTGAGGATGAACAATTACATTGTAAGCCAATTCAAGGTCAATCAGCAGGTCGATTTTTGAGAAATGAAGCGCATAATGGTAAAAATAAATTGCATATGAAAGATCGTCACACACAAGCAACCACGAACTTGAAAAAATTGTTTTACTCTCACTTTCAAATATTTTTGATTGATTGTATATTTTCAAAAATGGGCCCGTTGATCGTCCCATGTGGAGCAGGATTAGCTTCACTGCTTGAGGCACTGACCTTGGCGCCTAGGAAGCGCGCTTCCAGCAGCTCCTGCTTGCGAGGATCCAGCGCCGCCTGGAAGTGCTCCATCTTGACGCCAACACCTTCAAAAGAAACGGAAAACCACGTTTTAATTTTTGTTGCCTCTTTAGAAACATAAATTATTAATTTCTAAATCTATTTATAACCCCAGACTCAAAGAGAGGAATATTATAAACTTATTAACGTCTATAGATTTTTTATTTAACAGAAACGGCTCAGTACCAAATCGTCTATGTAGAAAAATTACATTTAGCTACATATGTAGACGATTCGGTACTTACCCACCCGTATCTATATTAATGTCTGCTCAAACGAACGAACCGATTCAATATTTAAGATAGCTGACTGGAAAAGATTTAATGAAAATTTGTGGTGGTTTGACTTTTACTTTGACATCTTGTGACGGGTCTCTCAGCCAAGATGAGTTTATTAATACAGTCCTGAGACTACCGAAACTTAAGCACCTGTATGCTTTAACATAAGCACCTGAAAATGTATTGAGCAAAATAATAAATAAAATGTTTTACCGGCGGGTATAGCCGTAGTGACCATAATGATTCTTAGTGTAAATACAGTCCAAATAAGTGATAATATCATCGATATCCGATATATGAATAACGTTATTTATTTAAGCTGGCATGGTGGCGAGATAAGCGATAACTCTCGTTAAAACCACTTAGTAAGCTTAACCGCGCTACGGCCGCGAGGCGTTGTTTCACAAAATAATAATTGTTTTCCAAGTTCAACGGCGGTTTTATTGTCAAACAATCGAACTGATTGGACTGGGCACATGTGGAATGCTAAAACAAAGAAAACGAGCATAATGGCAAGATCCACGAGTTCAGAATGGAGAGAAATCAGAGAAACAATTAAACACATATCGGCGTTTTGTGATTTAGGGTCTGTTGATTCTTTGTCAAAGGATACCAATTTTTGATACCAGCACGGTGGTCTTGCATGTAGGTAACTACTAATTGTTTTCAAACTTGAGTCTACATTGCGGTAACTGAGCCGTATGTGGAACCAAGATTCATAATGTTCTGTAGGCAGTACTCACTTTCTTAACTAAATTGTCAGATGAACTTTTTTCCAATAAATGCAAAATTCGGATTGTGACGAGACGCGTTGGTAATGTTGGTATACCTAGTTGGTAGGTATTAATAGTAACCCTACCTACGAAGCTAGCGGTCCCGAGTTCGATTCCCGTTATGGGCAAATATTTGCGTGGTGAGGGCG
Organism: Acleris laterana; assembly: GCA_963966035.1. NCBI lineage: Eukaryota > Metazoa > Arthropoda > Insecta > Lepidoptera > Tortricidae > Acleris > Acleris laterana. The sequence goes on along the minus strand of OZ014444.1, from coordinate 11,214,788 downwards.
AGTAATTGTTTCAGTCTTGGATGTTTTCTGTCTAATTAAGTATTTATTTCTCTATATAACTCTAGAGCTTAGTTTAAGGCTAGGTCAATTGGTGGGCGACAGTCCTCTGATATTTATTATTTTTATACATTTCAGTAAACAAAATATTATTTATTAGTAATGAAGTAATGATTTGGTTTTATGTCTAAGTATTATTTCACGTATAACCACATTATCATTATTATTTCTAAAGACATACATTTGACATACATTTGAATCAAATAAAATAATATTCATCAATATGTTATTATAAAATCAGTCCTTATTTGTATGTTATTTTATTTGTAAATTACGTTTTACGTGTTGCGATACTTGCGATAATACCTAATATTTTTTCTAGGTTTTTGATGTACGTACAAAATTATGCTACTAATATATAGTAAAAAAAAATTCTAGACATGTTACCACCACAGTTATATCTGTCATGAAATAAATACACTGTAAAACGACATTAATAAAATGTATAATATTATAAATCACTACGTAGTATAAAACATAGTCCCTTCCCGCTGTCTGTCTGTCTGTCCCTATGTATGCTTAGATCTTTAAAACATTTTTTTTAATAGATAGAGTGATTCAAGAGGAAGGTTTTTATGTATAATAAATTCTGTTTTATGTAGGTACGGGCACTACAGAAAATTCACACAAACCGAAGCGAAGTGAGATGACGATGATCGACGATGACGATGACGATGACGTCTAGATGTTTTTCTTTCAATCACCCACATTGACGATTCAATGTATTTGGATGTATATTTTATAGCTTTTGAGGGAAAGTGTTTACCTTGTTATAAAAAAAAAACAATGAGATCCATAAATGCTGGACTTGAAAAATAATTATTATTTTGTCAGCGTCAATTTTATTTAACCTTTTGTATTGTACAGAAGAAAACAAACAAATGTGAATAAATAAAGTCGTGTGAATTTATTGCATTAATCCACCTGCTAATATTAACCCTACTGTACTGTTGTAATCCTAGAAAAATACGGAAAAAAGCAATACCCAATAAATATGTTGAGCGTACTTAGAACCTTGTCATTGTCAGTTGATGTTCCGTTAAAGTTTATTAAAATAACTATGGTTTAATATTTTCGCTGGGGTACTGAACATAAATGTCCATATTGTCCATATTGCTTTTTTGCTGTGGATGGAAGTGTTCTACGTTCTACCAGTAAGCAATAGCTAAAAAAACACAGTACCTATCGTTAATCACTTGCTAACAGTGGTGGTTAACTTGTATTTTGTAAATTCGTATGTGACAATACTTTCTCATCAATATTTCAAACATGGTCAAATTTAAGTTTAGTGAATTTCCAAAAAAACAGACAAGGTTTTTGAAAAAATAGTAATCAATCATAGATAACATATTATCGAGGGGGCAAACATTTTGTTCATAATCTAGGCAACATCAAAAAATCTGAGAATATACGGCATGTAGTGTGCGTATTAGGGGTTTTAAATCTCTAAGCAAAATTAATGTAAAGAAAGAATTGCGGGCGCGGGTCGCGGGTTGAAGGGAGCGGGGTTTTGGCGCAGTATCTGGAGCAGACAGTCGAGTTGAGAGAAGTTAGGTAGGTACCTATCATTATGTAGGTATACGTATGTATGTTCAATGTACATATCGATCGCCTCCCCGGGCCACTCGCCACTATGATCTCACCTCCATCCACTGCGCCCCCCTTCCCCCTCGCCCCTGCTTCCCCCCTCATCCCTCAGAAACCTATGTTCCAGCCAGCGAAGACTTTTGTTGTCAAAGCACTCTGTTCAAAAGTATAAATAAAAAATGAAAAAGCTCAGAACCGAAATGTTTAACGTATAATATAAAGGTTTACAAAAAAGGGTTGTTCGTTATTAAGCTCAAACAATATTCGTAAAATATTTGTTACTTACATCTTTTAATAACTGAAATTATAGTCTGGGTTTATCGCAGCACCTGTAAGATTTTTTATCGGTATGATCTTTACATTTCAGGATGTACGGTTTTTTTTCTGTAACCTTTCAAAAGTGTGCGGTCGGATACTCGGATAACGGTAACGGGATAAGGCGATACGGAGCACTTCTAATTCCTCAAGGGAGTTCCTACGGCGTGAGCGTCGGGACTTCTCGCCGGGATCGATGCCCGGGACTTGGAAGAACACTCTAGAGTTACAATCTAGGTCAATATTGAGTAAGGTCAGGTTAATATTTATATTTTTAAACTTCATTGCACAATTTACATTATTATATGGTACTAATGGTGGACCCCTGAATTTCAACTTTAACACTTCGTAATAGAAACCACGCGTTCAAGTGCATTCGTGAAGTAGGTAGGTACCTAATTCAACTCTAACTAGGATACACGTATAAAGAAAGACAGCCCAAACCAAAACTTGTTTTTTTTGCCGACGAGCTAGATGAATACTCGGAAGATCTTATAAAATAATATTATTAAACGAAGCCCTCTTCTCTGTTTTCTCTGATACTGTGGCTGTGCCCAACAGGGTCCACATATCATAAACACGTATAGTATACGTATGATTGTACAAAAACATCTGTAAAATATGGAATGCAATAAATGTATTGAGTATCTCCGATAAGAATAACGGAGATAAAAGAAAAGGAAAAGAGATCATGTTGCCATCTCCGGGCTCCGTTATCAGATCAACTCTGAACAACATACTATTGCTGAACTGTCATCGGGATTACGCCCGTATTTCAAACTTCTGATCATCTCAATAAAGGGAAGTACTTAGTTTAAAATTGACCAAAAATAGCTAGGAAACCCATTTTATAAAATTTGCTATTATTGATATTAATTTATTTTTCCTTAATAAACAACATTACGCAAGTTCGGAAGCGTTAATGTCTTTTACACAAAATAATTATAAAAACCTAAAGGTCAAATTATATTATCCTATTATTGTTTTCCTCGTACGCCATACATTAATCATCACTACATAGTATAAAACAAAGTCGCTTCCTGCTGTCTGTCCCTATATATGCTTAGATCTTTAAAACTACGCAACGGATTTTGATGCGGTTTTTTTTAGTAGATAGAGTGACTCAAGAGGAATTTTTATGTATAATAAATTTTGTTTTATGTACGTGTGTTATAGAAAACTCAAATAAACCGAAGCGAAGCGAGGGCGGGTCGCTAGTTCTTTATAAATAAAATAAAAATCCCTTATCGTAATCTGAAAAAGCATTTATATAATTCAACCATTAACTAATCGCTTTGATAAATTGACTCGTTTGTCCGTTGCATTATTTTAACTAAACTATCGCATAATTCAACCTATTATGCTCAAAACAGACCCCTTTCTTTCCCCTTTGTCTGCAACGAAAGAGACGCACTGAGAGAAAAGCAGGAAAATTCGACTTGTGCTTGTTGTACTAGTGATAATAATATTTTCCGATAATGTGTTATTAATTTACATTCACAATTTTATTACAAACCCATACCATTCCTATCAGGTTCCCACAGAAATCAACTCCCACGTGATGGGTATGATACGATTTTACCCTACTAACGCCCACTTGCGTGGACCAGAGTTAGCGTCTTAACCCGAGGTTAGGCGGCAAACCACGTACAAAAGTAGACGCTTAACTCTGGGTTAAGGGCTAACTCTGGTCCGCGCAAGTCCGCCTTAGCTACTGTACCCCTACAGCGCCGTGCGGAGCGCAGGCCAAGTTCGTAAATGAAGCGGTGCGGTGTCGACGAATTAAGGTAAAGCTGAGCCCAGTCAAGAAAATTTAATTGAATTGTATGAATACTTTTTCTGATTATTTATTTATTTAAACAAGAATTAATCACGAAGGCGCGTACAAAACACGCATTTAAATTTTAATGTTAAGTTATAAAAGTTGTGTTGTACTTTTACCACTGTGTTTACCGACTCTTGTTGAGTTTGAGTACCCCAATTTGAGAAAAAAATACATTTCTACTTCCGCTCCGGAAAAAGTACATACAACCATACCAAGTTTTCAATAAGGAACCTAATTTCAGGCCTAGTTTCCCATTACAAGTACATATTAAGACCAAGGTTCTTAAATGTGACGTAACTAAACGAGACGTTTGTGAACCCCTACAACAAATCAATACCTTACTTTATTGCGCACATTTTATAGGTTAGCTCAAACGTCGAGACGGAACTGATGACATTGAAAGGCATTCACAAATACATCAAACTTACAATAGGTATGTGAAAACAAAATACATACTTTACATACCATGTTTCAACGGTAAACTTGCTTTATTGTCAGATTCGTTCTTTTTCCTTGTGTATACACCTACCTGTAAGTTTTCTATAACACCCGCACATAATTCAGAATTTATTATACATAAAAACATGGTTTTGACCAGGGACAGACGGCGGAAAGCTACTTTGTTTTATACTATGTAAAGATTTTTTGCCTTAGTAAGGTTCAGGTTTACATAAAGAAGTAAGTTGTGTTAGGCTACTGGTTCATACGATTCATAATAATGTATGTAATGTTTGAGTGTAGACATATATCTCTCACAGGTCATCGAAGTAAAAATAGAGGTATCACTGCTAGTACCTATATCTTTATTCGTTTGTGCAATAATTGGACCTCTAAGCCTCCGCCTCCCATTATTTCCCTTTCCACCATCTCTTCCTAATTTTCTCAGGTTTAATTTCCATGTTTGCCAGAGATAAGTAGATAGAGTATAACTATGTCGTATAAAGTGAAACATCAAAAATTCAAAACCAGTGTAGGGACTTGGAGATTTTTGGAAAACCTACACGCGGTTTAAATTTAAAACCATTTCTCTTATTCAACTCTTACAAAACAGAGCACCAAAGTGTTCAATCTATCGATTTATTTCTAAAATCTTGAAGTCATCTATTGAACAATAAAACGCCGCTCCTAAAGTAAACCATTGCTCGGGATGATATATTAGGTAGATATATATTATATTTACAACATTCCATTAAACTATTTTAATGTTGAAGATTATGGAGCGTAGCGAAAGCGGAATTTGCTAAGGTTATTTACTATTACTAAGAACATTTAGAAGGTACGGTGACGGAACACCTGGATGCGAGCGAATCGGATGCACTCAAATTTCTTTCCATTAAATATCCACTCAGTACTTAATTTTAAAGTGTGGCGGGCCCATTTAGTGACCCACCAGGTGCCGAGTTAAATATAAATAACAACCTTTAACATCCTATCCTATAATATTAATCGAGCAATATTTGTTTACTTATTTGCAAAAACGATCTCGAAAACAGCTCTACCGCTTTCGATAGAATTTGCAATATAGGGGCTAACGGGGGCAAAAAATCGATCTGTCCAGTTGTCACCTTCGGGAAAATTCGTTATCATCCCGAGCGACTATGTAAACAGTTTGCTAAGGCATGGGCAGTTTTTTGTATTTAGCACATGCAGGTAGCACTTTCCTAACCTAAACTAATTAAAATATCCTTAATGTCCTTAACATCGCCCAATCACTGCATCCGGGAATGGTCCGCCATATAATATGATAAGGTTAAGTTTATTTCCACGTTAAATAGCTATTCCTGAATATTAAATTTAATATCGGTGTATTTAAAAGAACCTCCGTTTTGAAGACAGTGTCGAAACAAGTGTCGGAGCGCCTGCAGAACTTGGCTGCACCACTACACTAATGACAAAATTGTCGTGACTTTGTTAGCAGCACACCGTCCAAAAAGTTATTAGCCTCTAAAATATTTTACCACTTGTTTGATTTAGAAATTTTCAATTTTAAGGAATTTTAATTTGGGACTAGGTCACGTCTGTTAAGTTTCCAATATATCTTATTTTTCAATACGAACGTGGATACACTATCTTGAAAAGTCAGTCAAGGAAAACTGGACTTTAACTATTAACCTGGGAGGCATTTGCATGTGCTTTTAAGCAGTGTAGGACTCAAGATGTCGACGACGTTCTCTATCAGCGCATTGATAATCAGACATCTCTACTCGAACTCGCCATTCAGTCGATTTTTGAAGTTACCTTTTCATTTCTTTACACCTATTGTGCGTGCATGTGTATTATTTTGTGTATACAGGAAAAACCCCAAGACAGTTCACATTGTACGCGTCTGTTGTATAAAAAAAACAGTCACACCGGCTGATTTGATTTTAATTTTTTTTTGATTATTTGTCAGCTCTCACATTTAACTTGTTCTAGGCACATCTTGTTTTGTAGTGGTCATCCGTGATAAATAACAATATTATTGCCTCCTTTTATTTAATGTATTGTTGATGAACTAAATAAAATAAAACAAGTGTCTTTAAGTGACGATAACAAACGTTGGCATAAACGCTGCGTCAGACCGAACAGCTGATCGCAAGGAATGTTTATTCAAATGGCACCGTGGTTGTGCCTGCTTTTCAAAAATGTTTATCAATGCAAAGGTAACTACTAACTATCAATAAAAGGTTCTTGTTTCCAAGCACTTAACATCCAGGATCGGATGAATGCTGAGCACCACGCACAGGTAAAAACAAGCAACGCGCGCAAGGTGTTTATGTGAGGCCGGGCGGCCGGGTGTGCACGTGTGTATGCCACACGGTGTGTTTGTATGTGCACGCGTGCAGGCGAGCAGGCAGACGGGCTGCGGCCGTCACCGCAGACACCCACCCTTGCAGCGGGAGTTGCGGCGGCCGCGCTCGCTCGGACGATCGCTCATCGTGAACGCCTCCTTGAAATGCATCTTCCAACACCGCTCCGCACCGCATCCACATTCACATGTAGCATCGGCAGGCCAAAACACAATCCGCTCACTGTCACCAATACGTCACCGTTCCGACTAATAAGTACCCCGTACGCCTGTCAACCGCCGCGATCAGCTCTAGTTACATTCCGTGAAACGAGACGCATTTTCGTTTTCAACGAACCGGCGAGGAGCAAACAAATCGTTTGATAGGCGCGAACCGACGGTCGACCTCGGGCGCGGAGTGGCGCGCGATGCGAACGGCCGCCGTCGCCGCCTCCGCGCGAGACCGGACCTCGCGTCTCGGGGCGAGGATGCGGGAATCGGCTTCGGCGCAATACCCGTCACGAAAATAATAGGAACAGCGAGTGCACCTCAGAGCGGCTCAGAGGCGCGACGCGACGCGGTCGGTGCGAGCGAGACGCGGATAAACACCAGACTGTTTACTTACGGCGCGCGGGCGAGCGCGGCGCTGCGGGGCGCGGGGGGTGCCTGCAATCCGCGCGCTGCAATTACTGCCTGTAGCCTCCGACGATTACATCCTAACTCAGATCACAATTAAATAATATCAATACATCGTCGCAAAACATGCTCCCCGAGCCTACATCAGGCTGCTTCTCGTGAATTGGGAAAGTTTCATATTCAAAATAACAAGATTCCAACGAGTACCGTTGAAATATGTAACTACATTACATGCTATCAACTTCAACACTCGTACTGATTTTACGTTTCATACGTAATCTATTTTAGGTCGTTTAGCAGAGTTATTTAAGTAGGTAGGTTACACCAAAACGTAATTTTACAGCGAACATGAAGGCAAACAGAGGTAGAGGTGTCTGTGAATGTTTGTTACATTCAGAGAAATTTTTTTTTGGTAATGAGAGCAATTCGCAACTCATTAGTAAAATTAAAACCAGGGCCTCTATCCAACAAGGTAAAGCCATATTGTCTTTCACGTGTTATGGTATTGTTTTAACTCGGCCGCCAACTGTCAACTAAAATAAGAGCTATCAAAACGTTGATAATACGATAACAGGCCAAATACAATTTGGCATTTACCTACCATCTAGAGGTTGAGGGCCCAGCTTGATTAACTGGGTTATTTCGTAAGTGATAACTGATTCGGCGAATATGTTTAGGGAGGAGAATGAGGGGCGAGCAATGTTACATGCAGTGTAGAGGTTGGAGTTGGAGCAGGTTGGCGATCAATCGTCGAGCAAGAGCTCTGCACCGGGCGGTGGTGACTGCATTCCAACAGCCCCCCTCCCGCCCCGCTCACGAGCCCTCACCCCCCGTCCTTCCGGAGCTCGTCACGTGACGGGCCGATTAGCCGCCGAGTGCGCCACCGCGACCGAAATAGAGCGCGCACATACTACATCACACATCTCGTTCACCTCCACTAAACCATACTAAACTCTCTCCGCCGTTTTTTCTGGCAGTCGAGTCGGGCCCGCTCGTGTGAGCGCGCCGCCGCACTTATTACGGCCCGTTCCCAAACACCTTGCTAATGACTACATTCTAATGCTATTCACTGCGATAGTTTGCTTAACGATATTATAACGGCACACAACCCAAAGGCCACCGAGCTTCCAACTTCCAAAATTTGGCAAATAACCGTAGATATCAGAACTTGATCAGATCTACGTAAACATACCTATCAGTATCAAAGCTTAAGCTTAACCTTCAAATATCTGCCTCTGAAGTAGAGACGAAACGTACATAAGCATAAAGTGAGTCGTATTAGTATCCAGCGCCGCAAATAATTGGATTAAATAAAATGACAATATAAATATGATACTATTATTCTGATAATATCATATCATAAGATTAATATCAAAGTGGTCTGTAAATCGTACGAAATCACGCAGGGTTACCGCATTTAACAACAAGAAAAAGACGACACGATCAATACAGGCTGCAAAATGTACACGTGATCGCGTCACTATATAACTTCCTCCCACCTCCCCGCTCACCCCTAAACACTCAGTCCTCCCCGTACCCGATGTCGACACTAAAGGATTTTTCTGCCCCACCTTTTGCTAGATTGTTGGAAACATTTCTTCGCCTACTTATCATCAGTTTGTTTACCATCCCAAGGACTGCAAAGGAACAAAAAGTTCAAATTGGTTAACGATATTAGTAATCTACTCCTACGATTTGCAAAACGATCTACGTTACGTGCGCCCTTTAACATTTTTGCAGTAGCAAGTTAACTGCAAAAAAAAGCCGTCAAACCGGTTCTCGCGAGCGAATAGGGCAGCTTAGCTTAGCAGTCTCATTTCTGCGAAAGCCGATGCAATATTAGGTAAAGACTTCAACCTAAGTCTTTTGATGTCAATACGTTCTTAATAAATAGGTAATGTATTACACAAATTTCTGGTCTCTAGACCAGAAATCAATAAGTCCATTACTGGGACTTAAAACTATATTTGCAGTTAACATGGACCAAGAAAGTTAACTATGGAGTAGGAGTAATGAGCTTAGACGGAGTTATTAGAGAGGTTACACTTAACTGATGAAAAAGACTAATAAAATAATCTAGTCTACTAGCGGCTTGCATAGCCACTGCGGGTGAAGAAAACCACGTCGAAATAATGAAACTTGATTACTTTAAGAAAAGTCGATTGTAGAGGCGTGGTTTAGTCGAGATATCGGGATCATTAGCGTGCCTCTTGAATAAGTGAGGCAAGGGTGGGTGAGGTGAGGCTACCACCACAAAGGGTTGCGAATTGCGATCCGGCGCGTCCGATCGATAGCGTCCGCGAAAAATGCCGCAGCCACCGCACATCTTCGGACTTGCCCACAAACAAAACCGGATTGTGTAACGCCTTTGCCCGTATTGAGCTCACCGCATCCCGGTACATTTCATTTAGTCTTAAAATAATAAATCTTAGTCGGATACCATTTCCCTTCATTCCGTTAGGTTGCGATGCGACATTAACCAACATTACATCGAACGCACTCATTATGATGCACGTTACAGACTTTCTATTGCCAAGTCAACCTCGCTAGTATAGTTTCTCTATAGTGCGGACCACTTTTCCAATTTGTTGGATAAAAAAGTAGTGCATTGAGTGGTTAGAATTGGTGGTGGCAGCGATGCACCGCGTATTTGCAACGGATGCAGCGAAATGAACATGAACAGTTCGTTGACCTCGAGCGGGCCGGGTTTCACTCGACTCGTAGAGCAGCGCCCAGTTCTGCATAGCGCCAGCGCAATCCACAATGCGAATCAATTGCCTGAACGCACATACTTAGTACGTAAACGTGGCAACAACGCAGTCGCCGTCCACGACTATGCGCCACTATTGGACACTTCGGTCGGCTCGCGCACAGCTCGCCCAGTTCCAATATAAACACTATCTACACATTCTTAGTAAGCCACTGACATCGACTGGAAATACGCTGGACCTGAATACATACACATTCCTACTGTGTATATTACAACTTGAAGCTTTACTTTTATAAAAACACTTGATATTTGAATCAGTGTCTTGTTGTTATTGTTCGAATGATGATGATAAATGTCAGACCAGACAAAAGTAATCAGGTCTTTTTTGATAGGCATGCAATGCAAAGCTATCGTTAACAATAAAACTCAAAAGAAAATAATGTACCCAAACGAAATGAAATGAGTGTGATCCAAGTGTTAAAACAACGTACCCTCAATTAAATTATCTTAATGATCTCTTGCAGCTGACCTTATAACAATAACATAAATATTTGGAATTGTACAATTTAATAAGACGTCTGTTATGAGACTTATCCTGACGACGGTAGTCGTATCGTAACCGTGTTTTTCTTACCATTCAAATAATTGTTATGAACTTTAGAACTCTGTGATGAACTGATGACTAGTAGTAGTAGCACCCTGCAGTGCTGTTTACTGCAGCAACTTTATGAAGCTATCGAAATCGAACAGTTCGACTTACAGGTAGCAAGCTATACATCAAAATTGCACAGTGACTTGCAATTTAATTTCAGTTTTTGCTTTGACTTTGTAAAAATGTGAAATAATAAGTGGATTCAATGAACCACTTCAGTTACGAGTAGGTGCACCCCAATTAATCGGGTAAAATTATCTATATAACAAGTGGAAAACCCGACTGCCTGCCGTAGACTACGGACATTAACCCCTGCAGCTTCAGGACTGTGGAGTTGGAACTTGAACATTTTGGCTCGATACATGTTGTATGGTTTTAGATAAGGGTGAGGTAAGGAATAAAGGTTTAAATAACCTACGACAATCATTACACGAAAAACAACCTAACGATACGTCTCATTGAAACATGTTAACCATAATAATAATCTACGATCCGTTGAGCCGTTAACTCTTCCCAAAGAAAAATATATGGATACATACCCACCCAAGTCTATACAACCAAAGGACATAACCGTCCTTGGGTAGTCAGGTAAAAATAGGTAAAGTTAAATATAAAAGTATCATCAGTATCATCACGTTATAAAAGTTACAAAAAAAAAAAGCACACCGAGTCGCGTTTTCGTTATAGGAATGATTAACAAAAGACTAAGAGGTGGGCACGGGAACGGGACGGGTGTCGACTCCGGCATCGATCCGCGTCTTATGTACTTACGCGCTTTACATACATACTGCCGCCCGCGCTATGTGGAGATTCAACCGCGATGCGTCAACCAATGCACATGCACCGCGCAACTGACATATACGTACAGTTTGGGGACGCTATTCAGCCGATCTCTTTATAAGTCGCTACCGTAACCTTGAAACGATGACCTTTTCAAAACAAGTTTTATTATTACGCGTATCATTGCATCGCCATAAAGGGGATGTCGAGAGTGAGCTCAGTCAGAGGTTCTATTTTAAGACATCTAATGCTTGTTTTTAATATTCGGTGCACAGATAGATTTGGTTACTTCGGGACTTCGGGTTAAATATTGACATTTGCCACAGCAAAATGTAAAATTTTAACCCGAAGTAGCCATATCTATCCGCCCTTGTTCTGAATATTAGAAACAAGTATACGTGTACCTTCGCGGTTTAATAGAACGCTGGAACACACAAGAGAGCACGTATTATGTTTTTTTTTCGTTATTGTTTTGCGCTTCTGTGCTGTCGCTGTGCCATCTGTCGCCTTGAATACACCGCAAGACGTATTAGTACGAGTGAGAAAGAGGACTTTTAGGGCCCGCCCGCCCGTCGAGAGATTATCTCGAGAGCGCTGCTAGGGGAATAGATTGCAGGAACAAGTACCTACGTACGAATTGGTAGACTTCACTTGACCCCAGTATAGTCTCTTTTACAGTAGCCTTTCGGTAAATTCTCAGACATTGAAAATAACGGACATAGCAGTTCAAAGTTATATAATTGGAATGAACCATATTTTTATGTATGTTTTTTATGACAAGTTCTTAGAATTTTTCTCATTGATATTCGTTGACCTCTTATGTTTCTATACAAGAAGACATCAACGGGCACAAAATATATATTTTTTGCTACATAGAAAACAAATGTCTATTTCAAAATATATTTATATAAAACCTAGAATTAGTTTTCGGGACATTATAAATTTGTAATAGGAACTTAACAGCCCGATTCTGCCGTGTAGATCTTTTTATCCAAGAACAAAGAAATAACAGCAAAATCAAGTGAATAAAAGCCAAGGGCTCTGACTGTGAGTAAAGAGGCCAAAAAAATAAGGTATGGAGTTAAATAGTAGGGTAACCGAGCTTTGTTAGGGGAAAAACATGTTTGTTTGGCAATAGCCGGGCTTGCGTGGCGTATAATAATCAAAGCGGGCGGAGGTGAGAGGTAAAGCGCGGGGGAGCGCCTAAACTCCATCAGGCGAGGCAGATTCGTCGTGTCGGGTTGGACTGACCTCGAATCCCTATTGATCTGGTGACGGCCCGTCTGTGACGTCACCCTCACCGAGCGCGATCTAACATGGCCGCTGCCACTAACACAAAACTACGCCGCCTACGCAGTTCATGAAGCTCTGTACTCACTTTACATGTCTAATCGATAAAAATGTTTTCACAGAATCTGACGCTTAAACCGTCGCGCTCGGTTACTACGAGATGTTAAAATGGCTACCTACATATTAAATGCGCAACTGTAGTTACCCTATACGACAAGATGACCCAATTCTCTTTGTAAGCTATTCGACTACCTACCTATATGTAGATACTACCTTTTCCCCGCTAAGAGCCGTGGTGGCTAACGTACCTACAGTAAAGGAAATTGATTTTATAGACCATTTTGGACTATGTTATAGTGACGTAGGTAATCAATCAAAACGTAAGAAAAACTTCTTATAATTTTATTTATAGTGTTATTTTGAGATAGTCCAAAATGGTCTAGGAATCAATTTCCTTGACTGTACCTATCCACAGGGAGAAAGTAGATAAGTATTCCCACTTATTTGATACTCTCTATTCAGGGACAGTGGCCTAAAAAAGCGGTCTGTCATTCAAAAAGTGAATTCATTTATTTGGATAGGCTAGTGTCTTTCCACTAAATGGCACTTCTCTGAATCTCGTAACGAATGTGAGGTAGAGCGACTTAAAAGTGGGTTATAAAATTTTAATCGTTCTAGAAGCGCGACGTCATGATATCGGAATGGTCTAAGAGTAAAATTTCCTAAACGCAGGACGTATGCACCATCGTAAACGTAGAGTTGATAGAGTTTGTATAGATTTAGGAAAGTTAATACATGCTAGCACCGCTGTAGATAACATTGTGAGGAAACTGCCGATTCATAGCAAACAGAAGCCTCAAGTTCCCAAGCGTTTATCCCACAAAAAGGCTAAACGGTCTTATCAAATTGCCAATCTATTCTTAACCTTAACTTACTACTAATATGGATGCCGGCCCAAAATTAGCAATACAAAGAGTAAGACAAGCCACCGGAGCGGAGGAATGAAATAGAAGTTATTACTCCTTCCTCAGTGTAGTTTAGGTTGGTTCACGAGTCTGATCTTCAGTAGCAGCAACATAGCGACCTTATTTCTGAACGCAAGAACTTACCTGGGTATAAAACTTTCTCCGTCATGCCTGCGGATCTAACAAGCTCTCCATTGAATCCTGTGAACAAGAAACAAGTTTTTGTTGAGAACAATGTTTTAGCTCCAACTAGGGTTGCCAACTATTTTTGGGGGATTTATAGTATTTTCCAAAAAAAGTGTAAAAAATATAGTACACAGTAATAAAATATAGTACTTTAAGACAACTCTTTATTTTGGGGTAAACTATACTTACTAGCATTCTGTGAACTCCTTTTAAATAACACTTCTTTTAACTTGAACAGCTTTCAGGTAATTTAGAACTTTTTAAATAAAATTAACTTGGAACGTGTGTTACGTCAGTTATGTGTGTAAATTGAAGTACTTTGTAAAATCTCCCAAAATATAGTATTTTTGCGTACTATATATTTCTTCAACAGTATATAGTACAGAGAGTCAAAATATAGTACAATACTATATAATATAGTACGGTTGGCAACCCTAGCTCCAACCTATTTACAGACAAGATATCCATTATAAAATACGTACAATAAGGCGGATATTTTTCTAGAGACGATCGTAAGTTATTTTATTATTTAATGTTAGTTTGCGAATGATGAATGTGTTGCCGTGTGCACCTGCGGTTGCAATTTACGTCTCAGTCATGAGTAGGGGGGGAGCAAGCAAAGGACAAACCTACCCGCCCCTACGGAATAACGGAACTGCGCAGGTATAAAAACGATCGAGTGCACAAATAAGCCGTCGCGTATTAAGTTTTTGAAGGTCAATCTCGGAGGCGATGTGGCTAGGCTGTGACGCGAACTGTTGTTTTAACTACGTGGCGCGTCATGTACACTCAATGATGTGAACACTATAATACCTAATAATACAGCAAATTCTTTAGAGTAGGTATACCTAGATACGATTTTATTGTGTAAGCACAAAAAAGATAACGTTGTTACTAGTTACGTTTTATTTCAGGAATTTATTATTGTATACATTTAGATACATAGGTAATATAATAAATAGCATATGCCTTTGAACGAATTCACTGAATTCCAAAGTGCTCCATATCGACCTACAGGGGTCGACGACGACCTGCAAGGGGTCCATGCCGTCCATGTGACCGGAAATAAAACATGGGGTTCCATGTGATGAAAGTGGGGGTCCGTGGCTTCCTAATAATGGAATAATCTATATTCATACACATATATATCTATATAAATTAAGTTTTTATTATCTGTGCGTGTAAGTTTTTATTTTGTAAATTATATTTTTCTGCGCATTTTTTTTATTGTATCCTGTATAATTTATTAGCCTGATAGACCTCCAACTCCGTGCAAAAGATCATTTCTTTGATATTAGATTAGCAGGGGGTTTACTCAAAACTGTGGAAAATGCTAATGCTAAGTGGTCCACAAGGAAAAAAAAGTTTGGGGGTCTCTGAATTAATTGTTTCTCTTTAATAGGTACCTATAACACACACAAATTAATCTGGGGAGTCTGTTTACTTATCTTTGACTAATTATAGAGCAGTATCTACTTAGATATAGTCAGCATCAAAAGTAACTAAGCAGAATAACATGCTCAAAATGATCTAGAGTCTAGAGTCGAGTGCATATCATTTTGACCTCTTTGGTTGCGTAGCTACTTCTGCTGTACATCCTTGCCTTTAGGTACTTGTACTATTTTTTATTCTGTGCTTGGGTCAATACAAGAATTAGACAAGAATGAGAAAAGACATACCTACCTATTTGTTATTATTAACTTATTATAATTACATCTACAATTATGAAAAGCAAACCTGTTGAGACTAAGGCCTAAAGTCTCAAAATATATGACTAAACATGAATTTCTTAAGAATCCTAATACCTAGGTAGGTATACCCAGTACAGGTAAAGTAGAGGCCCCAGTCATCACCATTATTGCTGTCATAAGTCAAAAAAATTGACATTATTTATTACTTCATTCAGGAGACTTTAGCGCAGTCACAGACTGCATATCAATATTATGGAGTTTGCATAATATTTAGGTATTACATGGTTACAAGAGAGCAGAGTCATGGCAGATTAGCCAGCACACCAGTGTAAATCGCAAATAATGGAGAAGCATTATGTTATATCCAAGTACAATTTAATAATAATATGATAAATATTAATATAGTGGTGCCTGGATAGGTAATTAGAGATGCTTACATTATTTCTAAACAGTTGCCTACTAATATGACTTTCTAACATTGACAACACATCAACAATTTCTTGACCAGTTTTATAATTAGATAATATACATATAGGTACTTACTTATTATCTAGTTTAAAATTAAGTACAGTCGACTCCATAAATATGTTTACACTTTAGTACCTCGT
The DNA here is from genome assembly GCA_963966035.1 of Acleris laterana. Classification (NCBI taxonomy): domain Eukaryota; kingdom Metazoa; phylum Arthropoda; class Insecta; order Lepidoptera; family Tortricidae; genus Acleris; species Acleris laterana. The sequence goes on along the minus strand of OZ014444.1, from coordinate 11,198,719 downwards.
CACTTTACCCGCTATGACAATTTCAAATGTCAGTTCAAACATGACGCTAAATAGACAAGGTACTAAAGTGTAAACATATTTATGGAGTAGACTGTACAATAAATCTTTGTTGAAGAAGCTTTAATTTTAAAAGGATTAGAAAAAATAATGAAAAATATCTCATGTCTTTAAATATAATCTTCTTTTCTGCGTTAAGACTTACCAGACCTAACCTTTGCCTTTCAACCCACTGTGCTGTTTGAAGAACGGGGGCAGTTTTATGATTAACTTTTGTTAGATATTAACAAAAAGATCTTAGTGAAGATTACCGCTGGCCAATTCTTATTTCCTGAACTATACATGACATCAACAGCCCTTCCTAATAGGTATACTATACATAACCTGTGTCAGGAAGACCAGCTCCTCCATAACAAACATACAAAGGTGCAGTGCTATTAAGATAAACTTGAAACAAGCTGAATTATTATGTCCCTAAATAATAAATAGGTAATATCAACAAAAGTTTATTGAACATTAGTTTAACATTATAGTTAATATTCTCAAGTATATTGTAACTGGTAATAAAATTGGTCAAGTGCTTTTTAATTTGTGTTCAAATGAATGTCATAATTCTATGGTAACAATGCAAGTGTTTCTAACTAGCAAATCTGGCTGCCACTGTTGTATGGAATATGTATGGTATGTAATGACGAAAAAGCTAATGGTAATAAACAGCAGTGTATTTTACTATGGCTACCAACTGAATTTAATGTGTTGGTACGTTTATCAATTTAGTTACAATGCAATGTTGCCGTAAGACACATCTATAATTTTAAAACCTTTTGATACCACTTCTTGCGGCGCTTCTTCTCCACAATTATGGTCTTGTCCGAAGCGTTGACTTAAACTTTTGTATGTATGATTGCAGTTCTGAGTGGAGTAAACCAGTGGCAATGAAAATTTTTCAGCACACTCACCGTCAGTCACATCACCAGTCCCAGCAATATGTATTTTACAACAATGTTTAACAGGACACACCTTAAAATTCCTAATTTTTCTGATTGTTCATTGGTCATGCATAATTTTATTTTTATGCATAGGTAAGGTTAGGTTTGGTTCAATTTAGTTCAAAGCGGTATCATAAAAAAAAACGCCTATCAAAGCATTACATTCAAAATTATAAAAAGATCTGAATTCTGTTAAATTCAGAATTGCGACTCTTCAGAATTATGTATTAAAGATAACCATTAATAGTTACAGTTGGGTCAATCTAGAATGATCCCTGTGACAGCTGATGTACTCTTATTTCTTCTAACTCTTTATGGGTCCAATATTGTTTCCCAAAATTGAATTGAAATATTGCATTAGTGGAAACTTTGCATCAAAATTCAGTAATATCTATGATAAAACACCTCTCATTATAAAAAAAAAGTACAACATATGGCTACTGCAGGGGTGATCTTACGTTAACAAAAGTACACATTAATTTATACATATTATTTATTTTAATTTAGGCTGTTAAATGATTTTGAAATACCACAACAATACATTATGATGTTGCTAAATTTGGGTTATAAAGAAAGAAGTGTGGGACAAAACATGAGCAGGTGATATCATCCATTAACATGTTTACTGTGTTACAAGTTGAATGAGACCCATGTAAGTATGGTTGAGTGAAGTTGTTAAACAGGTATGTTTAATTTATTTTCATCCTCACAACATAATGTAATAACACTAATAAGTAAGAGCAGAACCAGCAGTAGCTGTATGGTTAAACAGGTATTTTTCTATAAAATTAAATTACAGCTCAACCTTACCATGTCTATGTAAAAAATGGGGGTGGGTATGCTGGCATCTCGACGGTTATCATTAGTATTGCATTTTGTTATTAATAGTACTAGATAGCACTCAGTGGAAGTTCCTTGTAAAACAAATGCACTACTGAAAACACAGAGGTCTATTTTCCATATTTTATAATAGAAATCGGTTTCGTTTGATACCTACACCCATTTAGAGATTGCAAAATAAAATCGATACCTAATGATGGCAGGCAGGGTCAAGAGAACACAAACAAGGCCGTAACCAATAACCAATAAAAAGTATTTTTGATTAGTACTAACCTTAAAATCCAGATTTTAATCTATTTTAAGAAAGATCCAAATGCCAACCAGTTGCTCCAACAATTTTCGTCATCTATCACAATAATTAAGGAACTTTTAGCGCATTACGTGCGAAAATGGCGACGAAATGGTCAGTTTTCTTTGATGAAACTTTTCTTGGTAACACTTACAATACGACACTTCAGTACATAACAAATAAACATCAACTTCTCAAGTAAGTCTTCAAATAACGAAACTATAGTTATTTATAACACGTTTAACATAAAACAATTATATATTATGCACTTAGTTCAGTCTCAAAATAAAATAACAGATCCGTAATGAATGACTTATGTTCGTACCGCACTGTACTCTACATACAACCGAAAATACACAATAGGCAACATAATAGGTTTTAATGCGACCTCTTGACAGGTCCTGTGTGAAATTGACAACAAACAATCATCAAGACTATGAGTCAAATTTAAACTATTAAATGCACGTCAAGTTCAATTCCAGAATTATATGTATTTTTAAGCTTGCTGTTATACAAAATAAGTAATTAATCTTTTTAATGACCAAATAATCTTTTACTGGTAATGATAAGATATAATAAATATTTATTTATGTTTCAGGTAGAATTACAGTGTTGCCCAAAGTAAAAAAATCAACATTTTGTACTCAATGGAATATCAAATATTTTTTACAAGTGTATATGTATAAAAAGAATATATTTGTATACCGCAATAAAGCATTTTTTTAAATTATCTTAGCCTAAAATAATAATTACTTGGCAGGACTTTTTTGCACTTTTCAAGTATATGAGTGTTACCTAGACGTATAAAACAAAAGTAATAATGAGTTTTGTTGTCGCCGTCATCGAAATCGATGAGGAGGACTATTATATAATAATGAGTTTAAAACTTTAAAATATACTGGCCCCAGCTGCAAAGTAATAAATAACTAATAAATAATAATTATAAATAAGTTAATCACAATGCCATTGATAACATTTTATGGGTGCTGCCATCTATTGTTTTACACTATTATTATTACGCTTTCTCTGGACGACAATCGAGCCCTAAATACAAGAGAACTCGGTCAAAATAAAGTTGAAAATGATACGCCAGAAGTAGAAGCTTTTTGAACTGAATAATGTATAAATACAAAATACATAGCAATTGGCTATGTATACCATACCAAGTACTCATAATGTGACAGTTTGTTTGATATGTAAATTTGTTGCTTTGTGAAGAATATAAATAAATACTGCCACGATTCGTTGCCCGGACTCTATTTTTATAATCTGTGAACAAGACTGGCAATAAAATCATTGAACTCTCATCAATCAATCATTGAACTATCCCGTTGGATTACCACCACTCCTTATATGAAATCTGTGCTCTCATCTGTCATTTCTTTAGACATACCCTTATAATCTGTGGACATAGTGACATACCCTTATAATAATCTGTGCTGTCAACTATTACGCTCGACGAGTGCTGCTCGCTCGCGTTCTCATTGTTTTTGTAAAAATTATACGTACTAAAATGGCATGATCCTTCAATCCGCTTGCAAATTAAAAAACTATCACCATGTCTTGTATAAATGAGCCGGTGCTCAATATAATAGTAGTTGGTTTTCATCACAAAAAAGGCTGCCAGGTGAGTGTAGGCGTCAAGTAGGTACATAAAATCAATAATGTTTTTGTGATGTGTAAGAATTTGAGCAATCCAAAGCAGGGCTTTACAATGAGCATCAACCCTTGCTGCTGTAGCCCGTACGTATCCTGCTTACTCGTTGTTGTCTACTGACCGAAGAAGGCAAGACTGCGCGCCGAAATAAATTACTTATTCAGAAAACGAAGAATTAATTATATCGGTTGTTAAAATCAGTTTAACAGTTTTTATGACTGAATCCTAAACTATGTGTTTAAAAGTGCGGAGCAGTGTCATCGAGATAGCAGTCAATATACCTGCTGTGAACTTATATAAATATCAACTTTACAAACATTTAAAACTGTCAATGATCAGATTTGAACTGCTTGTAAATTATAAATAAATAAATCAACAATTGCATTTTATGATATACACCTTGCCACTCATAACAATAGGGATCAATACCAAATCTGGTTATCACAATAACAGTATGGTTATATGCAGAAAATTCATTTAGTTGAAAAAAAAAATTAATCAGAACTTTGGTCATTCTCATTATGCTAAAAGTGGTTATCTCTGGTTTAGGTGGAGCATTGTTACCCAGAGCTGGTCCCTGGGCGGCCGGCAGAGCTGCCTCCCGCGTGGCGGCACTTACCGGCCCTAGCCTTGCCTGATGGGTCCCACAATTATCTGTCTGACACTATTTTCTTTCACCTGCCAGGGCTGACAGAGCCTGCTCACACTGTTTATGGAATATCATGTTTTCGACAAATTCCAATTGAAGTAAGTGAAAGTATTGCTTTTAGACTTCAAACTTCAAATTACTATAATAGAGCATGATAGTTTATTATCTTTTATATCAACTAAATGTATTTTTATTTTTATTCCAGCAAGTGGTTCAAAAAACTGAGGACATGACTCGGAGTTCAGTCCAGAAGAGTGTCTGTGTTGTGTGTCGGTCCCCATTGTTTGGTAGACTCGCAGTGAAAATGGAGCTCGTTGTGCGGGCATGGTTCCTGCAGGGAGACTTCTCGCAGACAAAGCTGCTGGAAGATGCCTTTCACCATCTCAACAGTTGCCCTGTGCAAATAGATCAGACTCTTGAAGGTAATGCTTTGTCAATTTTACTGTTTACTGTTTTTTTTTCAAATGTAAAACCTATACTCAAACCAAAATATAATATGCGTAGGATATGATTAGCTTGTCATTGATTTAGTAAACAAAATACAAAGTCCATCCAGTCCATGAGTCATATCTTTGAATAACTGTATCATCAAGGAAGTAGTAACAAATTATCCTTATTATTTATTAGTGCCTTGTGTTTTTATAATTTTATTCAATATCTTATCCTATTATTTACACCAATGAGTTAAAACTGCAACAGAGCCAACATATTATTATGAATTTGTGGGCGTTTGAATAATCGATTTCAGCTCTTTAAACTTTCGTCAGTAATTACTCGGACCACAATTTACCTACTCTTATGGTGGAAGGACCTTGTGCAGGGTCCGTCAGAATCGCTACCACCATCTCACCTCTTACCACCTGCAGTATTGTTGAGTGGTTTTAAGGCAACCGAGGTGAAATGACTAACATAGGGGCATCCTTATCCTCGGGTGCGAGGAGCAGATTTTTGCCCTATCCTTCTCACTCTTGATTTATGAATATGCCAACGGAAAGAAACAGCGTTAGATCTTCATTTTATTTGTAACTCTATGTCGGTTTTATTTTAATGGAACGGTGTTAAGTCTATAGCTGATTAATGAAAATATAAATACTGTCATATTTTTTGCTGGAAAAAAGGGGGGAATGAGAAACTCCTCTTGCAATGCTGTACAAGCGGCAAAGGTAAAATATAAAATTGTGACAGATGTCACATAAAAATGTAATGAAAGTACCTAAGGCTAGAACCCAAAAATATAAATATGCTAAGTTGCACAAAATAAGAAAAGAAGTCTATCGGGCGCCAGGGTCCTATGCCAGGCAAAAGAGTACACGGATAGCTAAAAAAGATAAATGGTAGAGTACTGGAAACTTTAATCTCAAGGGGGGCGTGGTTATAGTCACTAGTTAAATAATTAACACAATATTGTTTATAGGCTATTTAATTAACAAATTATGTTCAGGTGGTTACACGGAAGTTGATAACCTACATACTTAGGTGGTATCCTAGCTAGAGCTTAGGTCTATAGGTTACATAGAATCTAGGTCTTAGGTTTTAAGTTAGAATATGGCTTGGTCGTTCACCTGGTCATGTTTATATAGAAAAGGAAAGAAAACTTACAATTTAACGAAGAAAGAATTACACTTTGTCCACCAACTGTCACTGTCAACTGCACCGCCTGCACCAGAGTCTCCAGGTAGAACGGGGTCGTTGCAAGCCAACCACGTCCGGTCGCAGAACTCTTGCTTCATAGATCCAGTACCGGTGAAGAAGCAGCGTTGAGGGGAAAATTAAAGGGACTTGGATCGGAAGGATCCTGACCAAGTAATAAATGGAATAATGTCGGAAGAGGGGGAAATAGTGAGACAAGTCACAGAAAATTAAGGGAAAGAAAATGCACATGGGCATGAAATCATACTTCCCTAGGAACAAGCGGTTTTAGCCTGAAAAGGCTTGAAAAAGCTCACACGGAGGTTTTATAAATAAGCGGGGTTGCACAAAGGCATAAAGTCATAATTCCCTAATAGTAGGAGGCCAAAGCCCAAATACTTAGTAAGTATAAAAAGTGCTTACATGGGAGTTAACAAAAGAGAAGCTAAGTACGGCATAAAATGCACAAAATAGGGGTCCATATATAATGGGTTAAAGGGACATGGTTCCATATAGAATGGTCCACAAAGTTTAAATGAGTAGACTTAATAGTCTAAAAAGAAAATGTCAAGTTAACATTGTGAGTTGAAATAGAAAGTTAACAATGACGGGTAAATAAATGGTATTCAAATGAATCCAAAATGAATGTTCTAGATTAAATTTAAATGGAGTTTAAATGGTATATAAAATAAATGGTAGGTAAAATGGAGTTTAAATAAATGTAAGTAAAATGGTGAAATAAATGGTAGGTAAAATGGGGTTTAAATAAATGGGATCTAAAATGTAAGTAAAATGGTAGGTAAAATGGGTGCGATAGCGCTGAAAAAGAAAAAGAAAAGAACCGAATCAAAACACGTGCTTGGTAGCAACAGGTTGCCTGCTTACGCAGCATGGCGGCGAGAAGACGTCTCACAAGAATATGTGAAAATACGTACCACCCATTTATTAAAAAGAGACCGGATTCCATCGCCGGTTATCCGCTGGTACTTCGTTTTAATTGCTCACAGTAGCATCCCGACTGAAATAAAACAGTACGTGAAATAACGAGGCACGAGGCTGGAGAAAATAGAAAGAAATAACCATTGAAATAAAAGTATATTTACCGATGGTTCTCCCAAGATTTCGTTATATAACGACGCGGTACTACATCACCGCTATAAATCAGCAACTCCCGAATAAAAGTCCAATAAGATTGACGGGATTATCTTAGCTTCTGATTAGAACATCATGGACAGAACGCCCGTTCGTCACGGTGGCGTTCCAGAGAAATAAACGCAACACCGGTCTGACAGATCAGCTCAAGGGATTGCCAGCCCAAGTTGAAAAACTATTCGAGGATGTCAAAAACACGACGTCATAAACGCAAACGTCAATGCAAATGTCATTGCATACGTAGTAAGATAAAACGCTCTAAGACGCCATAGATGAGTTTAGGAACAATAAATAAACAAAACGCAATACATGTCGCGCGAGTTTAAATAATCGCGTGACATTACCCGCTTTCCTGAAAAAATAAAAAATAGGAACTATTTTTTATGCAAAAGGTTAAAGTCCAAAAACCAAAAGTTATACGACGGTAACTACCGAAGGATACCAAACGGTAGGTAAAACCACCTAAAACAAGCAAAACAAGAAAAATAAAAAAGTAAAAAACAAAAAAAATCGTAAGGTAGGACTCGTAGAGACAGCAAGCAACAGAGCCATAGCTCTCCGGAGTAGAGAAACTTCAGGAATCCTGAAAAACCACAAAACATCAAAAAGTCTAAGAGAAAATTAACTCATAAACGGTTAAGTCCTAAAGGTCCTATAACCTTAGGTGAAAAAAAATGTTAGAACGGTTGGGCCACCTAGCCACCGGCTTTAATGAAAAAGGTAAAAAACAAATTAAGTTAGTAGTAAAGCTAACAATATAGAACGGTTAGGCCACCTAGCCACCGGCTAATAAAAGCTTCACAACAAAATTTATCAGCTAGAGCAGCTCCTAGTTGAAGACCAAAAAGACAGATAGGCACCCTCGCCTCCGGCTCGAAATCTTTCAACCAGTAAGCGACCACTACAGCTGAAATAAATTATAAGATTTATAAGATGAAGTTATAGTTCATTACTTACAAAAGTTCAAACTATAAATAGTTATAACGCAATAACTAAGAGCATTAGTTGCATAACAGCAAATCCGCTTTGTGACTGGCTCAACCCCACCAATTTTCCATTCACAAAGGGTAAAAACAGGAGAAAACAATCTTCAACTATGCGACTGGCTCAACTCTGCCAACCTTCCATCCGCACAGAGAAGTAAAAAGAAACTCATCCAAGTGACTGGCGCAACTCTACCAATCTTCCAAGCACAAGGAGAGAAAAAAGATTTCGACTAAAGTCAAAACAAAAGAAAACTCTGCTATGTGTCTGGCACAACCCCACCAACTTTCCATGCACATAGAGAGGAGTTTGTATCACAACAAAGCGGTGATACAAAAAAGAAAATGTCCCACTCAAGAGTACAGACAGGAGGTTCAGCGACCGCGTAGCAGATGCTACGAAAAATCGAAAGCTGAAACAAAAGAAGCTTTGTACCACAACAAGACGGTGATACAAAAAAAGGGTTTCTACCAGAGAGTAGAGAAAAGAGGTTCAGCGACCGCGAAGCAGATGCTACGACAAACCGGAAGCTGAAACAAAATGCACTGTCAGGGATCAGCTGACAGGCTAGTCAAAACAAGTGCGCAAAAGAAAATGTGTCAAGTCCAGGGAAATGCTTATAATATAAACTTAACAAAAAATATGTACTAACGAGTACTTAAGAGTAGGTACTTATAAAAAGTACTTTAGAATAGGTACGACACTCAACTATCTAACTTAGAGTACGCACACAAAAAATATGTACATATAAAATATACAAAACTCTTATTTGTAGGAATGGGTATAGAGCAGACTAGAAAACCGAAAATGTCCAAAGTTCCTTTTAGAATAACAACAAACGAAAGTGCATATGAGAATAGTCCATCCTAACAAATTCACCAAACATTGCCCTTTCAAACAACCTTACATTCATCACACAATCAGGGGCATTGACCTACTCAGGATACACAAACAGTGTAGTTATAGACCAAAAAATAAAATTAAGTTTTAATAATGTCTTTTACATGATAACGGCCTGAAGTGCCTTTAGCAAGGTCTTTTAAAACATAGACATTATCTGAAATTTTATTAACAATTTCACATTTAACGAACCTTGGAGCTAACTTAGCCGAAAAATAGTGTGCAGCACTAGACTGAACGAAATTTCGTCTCCAAACTACATCACCCACAAGATAAGAAACAGCTCTGCGGCCTTTATTATAATAAGTCGCATTGCGCTTAAAAGCTTTCAATAGGGAAGAAGTGACTTTTTCAAAAATAGGTTTTAATACCGAAAAGGAATTAGCAAAAGAATGGCGACTATCTATAGTCAAGTCGTCCAAATTATCAAATGAATTACTAAAGCGATGCAGAGCAGCATCAAAAATAAGTTCTCTTCCGAACATGAGAAAATTAGGAGTGAATTCAGTGGCAAAATTAATAGAGTTATTTAAAGCTAACTGAATATGAGGCAAGAACTTTGACCATAACCTATGATCGTCCTTAACAAAACAAGAAATACAAGTTTCTACGGTCTGGTTGTAACGCTCAATAACGTTGTTTTGTGGGGTGTACAAAGTATTATAAAATATTTTATTTATATTAAATCCTTTAAGAAAATCAACAAAATGTTTTGAAGTAAATTGAGTTCCATTATCACAAACTATTACTTTAGGTGAACCAAATTTTAAAAATATATCTTTTTCTAGAAATTTGCAAATAACTTTAGTAGTAGCGTTAGCTAAGGGAAAAAGCCAAACATATTTTGTAAAGACATCAACAACTGATAAAATGAAACGGTGACCAGAATAGGTACGGGGTAAAATTCCAATTAAATCCATAGATAACATAGTCATAGGTTTATCAACAATTTTAGGATTGACAGAGATACCGAAAGGAGGAGCATTTGAGCATTTATGAGCTTTACAGGTGTCACAGAGTTTTATGTAATTCTGAACATCTAAAAACATTTTATTCCAATAATAATGTAATTTTAATTTATGTAAGGTTTTATGTATACCTAAGTGACCAGAATTGACATCATCATGGTTGTTCCTGATGGTATCCATAATATTTTCTTTGGGAACTACTATTTTCCAATCTAAACGTGAATTTTGATTAAATTTGGGTTTACAATATCTGTAAAGAGTTTTATTTTCCACTTTGTAATTTTTATATTTAGTGGGAAATTTTTGACAATTTGTAAATATCTTTTTATACCAAGTATCCAAAATTTCATCATCTGGGGAAACAAAGTCAGAGGGACCAACAAAAGCAGCAATCTCAATGCGAGAAAGAGCATCTGGGACAACATGTAAAGAACCTTTTTTGTGAACTATATCAAATGTATATTGAGATATCCGAGCAGCCCATCTAGCCAAACGTCCGCTAGGATTAGAAAGACCTAACAACCATTTTAAACTTGCATGGTCTGTAATAACAGTAAATTTCATCCCTTCTATATAGGGTCTAAAATGTTCTATGGACACTAAAATCGCTAACAATTCACGCTCTGTCGTACTATAATTCCTTTCACACTTCGTAAGGGAGCGGGAAAAAAATGCAATAGGGTGCTGGTCTCCAGCATCATCCTCCTGACATAACATACTTCCAATTCCCACCGAACTTGAGTCGCAGTGAAGGAAATAGGGTTTTTCAAAGTTAGGGCACAGTAAGACAGGGGCGGACATTAAAGCCAATTTTAAATTATCAAAAGCATCATCAGCTTCGGTATTCCACACTACAATCTTCTTAGAATTTTTACTACCACCCGTAAGACAAGTTAACGGAGCAGCAATATCAGCAAAATTTGAAATGAACCTTCGATAGTAAGAACAAAGACCTATAAAACCACGAAGCTCCTTCACAATTAGGGGCTTAGGAAATTTTTGAATGGATTCTAATTTAGAGGGATCCGTGTGTAAACCTTGACTGTCAACAACATAACCCAAGTAACGAAGTCGATCCTTACAAAACTCACATTTCTTTAAATTAATGGTTAAACCAGCATCTTTTAAGACTTTATGAACTTTACCTAAAAGTGAAATATGATCAGAAAATTCAGAAGAAATCAAAATTAAGTCATCTAAATATTTAAACAAAACATCATCAAACTCAGGACCAAATAATCTGTCAACTAAGCGCTGTAATTCAGCAGGTGCGTTAGTCAACCCGAAAGGCAAACGAACATACTCAAAAAGTCCTTTACCTGGAACAACAAATGCGGTTTTTTCACGAGAAGATTTCTCCAATGGAATTTGCAAAAATGCCTTAGATAAATCTATAGCAGTTATATATTTAGCGCCCCGCAGGTTATCCAGAATTCTAGAAGTATAAGGTAGTGGATAAGAGTCCTTAACAGTAACTGAATTTAGACGCCTAGAGTCCAAACATAATCTTGTACTACCATCCTTCTTCGCAACTGCTATGACAGGAGAGCACCAAGGAGATTTTGAAGGTTGTATAACGCCATCCTTAAGAAGAACTTCTACCTCAGCATACAACTCATTTTGCTTTGCTGGGCTTAGAGGCCAATAACGTTGCTTAATAGGATCACCTGTAGTATTAATTTTATGTTCAACCAAATGAGTCGAACCTAATCCCTTCTTTTCATAAGAGATATCTTCAAATTTTTTAATAAGTTCTTCTAACTGAGTTTTTTGAAATGTAGTCAGAAGAGCAGCTGACGTTACCGAACAAATTGAAGGTGGAACGTCACTATAAGAAATATTATCAAATAATTCTTTAGCTATGCCAAACTTTAACCAGAAATTAAATCCTAGTATGATAGGTGGTTCAAAAGAAGGAATTACCAAAAATGGAATAGTGTGAGTTACATTATCAACGGTAACTGGGATATCCAGAACACCCAGAACACCACTGGAAGAGCCATCAGCTGTGCTAGCCACAAGCTTAGGATTCTGTTTAAGTGTCAAACCAGAATTCAAAAAAACCAAATGAGAATTTGAACCAAGAACACAACTGTTCGCACCACTGTCCAATAATCCTGAAAAAATTTGATCTCTAAACCTGAAATTTAAATAAGGCCTAGAATCACTAGTATCAACAAACAACACTGGGGCAGCTTTATGAACTCCAAAGAATATTTTTAAATGGTCAAGCCAAGAATTAAAATCAGTTTTAATTTCTGTATCAGAGGGTTTAAAGTTAGAGGGAAAAGTAATATTATCTTTGCCAGCCGAATCACAAGTAACTTTAGTGCAAAGTGGTGTTCGACCGGAGCCTACCAGTTTTTTGAACTACTAGTACCAGGTGACACGCCCATCAAATTACAATTGTCACATGTCATAGAGGTGACATCTTTTTTGTTACATTTAAAACAAACTATACCTTTTACAGTTTTACAATCTCTGTAATGATGACCAGTCTTTTTACATTTTAAACATATCAGATCCTTATTTACATTTATTGGATTAAGTTTCCTTACACTAGCTGTAGGCGGATTAGATAACAAATTAACAGAATTAAATGCATCAATTTCCTTGCTAAGACGAACCATGGAATCCAAATTTGTAATAGGTCTGCCTATAAAGTGTACCATGAGAGACGGTAACATATTGTGTCTAATAATATCGATTAAGGTTGCTTCAGACAAAGGAAATGTCAATTGACTAGACATGTCCATCATATCAATAATATAATCAGAAAGAGACTCTCTAGGCTTCTGCTTACGTATGCGAAGCTGATACTCAAGTGTATAATCAAAATCATTTTTATCAAAACGTCTCAGTAAAGCTATTTTCAATTCGTACCAAGTGGCAATAGTAGTACGAACGGAACGAAACCATTTCAACGCCTGATCAGACAGCAAAGAAGAGAAGGCTCTAATCAGATAAGATTCATCAATGCTACGAGCATACTGATAATCTTCTACCTGTATCAAAAATTCGCGAACGCAAGTGCGCCCATTGAAATTAATTTTAGTTTTAGATAAATCTGGCTGTTTTACAAAAGTATTATTTGACCTTATACGATTATCCAAAAGCATAGTATTATTATGAGCATTAGTTAAATTTAATGCATTAGGTAACTGAGAACGAATAGAACTAGTATTATGAGAATTCTCCGGATACACTGACAATGTTATCAAATCACCATGAGGATGGTTAGTGAGAGGATCTGAATCTGTACCAATACCAGTTGAAACAAAAGTTGGTTCCGTAATAGGAGCCATAGTATGCTCAGATGGAGCGGTAACTGAAGGATTAAGATTCCCTCCAGCAGACACTAAATGTTCTTGACTATCCATATTGAAATTTAAATCAAGTTACAAAAGATATTGAAAAGTAATTGTTATTAATTTTAACAAATATAAAAAATGATATTTTTAAATTAATATCCAGAAACTAAATTGTTGTATAAAATACAATAAACAGACTGAAAAATTATCAAAACTGTAGGTTAAGTTAATTAAGAATCTTCATACACAACCACAAACAAACTAAACTGCATGTACTAACCGCAAAGTAAGTTAACAGTAAAAGTTACAGTAACAATATTACACTGGTACTATAAAAAATAACACTCAGCATATGACCAGCAAAAAACGTCTTATGGCTGAGATAAAAAATAATAAAAAATAAACACTGTTAACAGAAAAAGAAGCAGGTGAATGACCACTACTTACACTGAACACAACTTATGTCATAAATGACACCACAAAATACCCAAACTTGAGATATAAAAGCCCAAAAATAAAATACAAAAACAATGACTATATCATGTCCCTGTTCGCGAGCGACAATTGTCATATTTTTTTTTTTTGCTGGAAAAGGGGGGTATGAGAAACTCCTCTTGCAATGCTGTACAAGCGGCAAAGGTAAAATATAAAATTGTGACAGATGTCACATAAAAATGTAATGAAAGTACCTAAGGCTAGAACCCAAAAATATAAATATGCTAAGTTGCACAAAATAAGAAAAGAAGTCTATCGGGCGCCAGGGTCCTATGCCAGGCAAAAGAGTACACGGATAGCTAAAAAAGATAAATGGTAGAGTACTGGAAACTTTAATCTCAAGGGGGGCGTGGTTATAGTCACTAGTTAAATAATTAACACAATATTGTTTATAGGCTATTTAATTAACAAATTATGTTCAGGTGGTTACACGGAAGTTGATAACCTACATACTTAGGTGGTATCCTAGCTAGAGCTTAGGTCTATAGGTTACATAGAATCTAGGTCTTAGGTTTTAAGTTAGAATATGGCTTGGTCGTTCACCTGGTCATGTTTATATAGAAAAGGAAAGAAAACTTACAATTTAACGAAGAAAGAATTACACTTTGTCCACCAACTGTCACTGTCAACTGCACCGCCTGCACCAGAGTCTCCAGGTAGAACGGGGTCGTTGCAAGCCAACCACGTCCGGTCGCAGAACTCTTGCTTCATAGATCCAGTACCGGTGAAGAAGCAGCGTTGAGGGGAAAATTAAAGGGACTTGGATCGGAAGGATCCTGACCAAGTAATAAATGGAATAATGTCGGAAGAGGGGGAAATAGTGAGACAAGTCACAGAAAATTAAGGGAAAGAAAATGCACATGGGCATGAAATCATACTTCCCTAGGAACAAGCGGTTTTAGCCTGAAAAGGCTTGAAAAAGCTCACACGGAGGTTTTATAAATAAGCGGGGTTGCACAAAGGCATAAAGTCATAATTCCCTAATAGTAGGAGGCCAAAGCCCAAATACTTAGTAAGTATAAAAAGTGCTTACATGGGAGTTAACAAAAGAGAAGCTAAGTACGGCATAAAATGCACAAAATAGGGGTCCATATATAATGGGTTAAAGGGACATGGTTCCATATAGAATGGTCCACAAAGTTTAAATGAGTAGACTTAATAGTCTAAAAAGAAAATGTCAAGTTAACATTGTGAGTTGAAATAGAAAGTTAACAATGACGGGTAAATAAATGGTATTCAAATGAATCCAAAATGAATGTTCTAGATTAAATTTAAATGGAGTTTAAATGGTATATAAAATAAATGGTAGGTAAAATGGAGTTTAAATAAATGTAAGTAAAATGGTGAAATAAATGGTAGGTAAAATGGGGTTTAAATAAATGGGATCTAAAATGTAAGTAAAATGGTAGGTAAAATGGGTGCGATAGCGCTGAAAAAGAAAAAGAAAAGAACCGAATCAAAACACGTGCTTGGTAGCAACAGGTTGCCTGCTTACGCAGCATGGCGGCGAGAAGACGTCTCACAAGAATATGTGAAAATACGTACCACCCATTTATTAAAAAGAGACCGGATTCCATCGCCGGTTATCCGCTGGTACTTCGTTTTAATTGCTCACAGTAGCATCCCGACTGAAATAAAACAGTACGTGAAATAACGAGGCACGAGGCTGGAGAAAATAGAAAGAAATAACCATTGAAATAAAAGTATATTTACCGATGGTTCTCCCAAGATTTCGTTATATAACGACGCGGTACTACATCACCGCTATAAATCAGCAACTCCCGAATAAAAGTCCAATAAGATTGACGGGATTATCTTAGCTTCTGATTAGAACATCATGGACAGAACGCCCGTTCGTCACGGTGGCGTTCCAGAGAAATAAACGCAACACCGGTCTGACAGATCAGCTCAAGGGATTGCCAGCCCAAGTTGAAAAACTATTCGAGGATGTCAAAAACACGACGTCATAAACGCAAACGTCAATGCAAATGTCATTGCATACGTAGTAAGATAAAACGCTCTAAGACGCCATAGATGAGTTTAGGAACAATAAATAAACAAAACGCAATACATGTCGCGCGAGTTTAAATAATCGCGTGACAATACATCACTCAAAAAAGTTAATTATACATACGTTCATGTCTCATACTCTGAAAGTAGGTCATTGTTTATCTTAGAAGCGGGTTGAAAGTGATACATGTAATTGCATGTTAAAATAAAGTACTAGGAGAGCAGCGGTAATTAGGAGGCATATTAGGCATAGCGCAACTTAGATCGCAGGCGGTGCGGCGCGGCGCACCGGCGGGTTAGCGGGCGCACACGACACAGCGCGGATGTCTCCCAAACGTTTATGCACTCCAAGTACTTGATGTTATAACTTTTTCTCAAAAATGTTAAAGATATAATTTAGCTATTTAGCCTGTTCATAAACAAAGCCGCCATAATTATGTACATTAAATTTTAATTTAATTTAATGTAGCCTTTGCTCTAATCTAAAAGAGAATATGTATTATTGCTGTATTTACATTAAGGAAATGATATTCATTTTTGTTGTTAAATGGTCCATCCAAGGCAGTCTTGCTTCATCTTCTACTAATTTGCCCTTTAGAATACACTTCGACCCTAAAAAATCATTTGTGACATTACCTTGCTTAAATACTTAGTTGTTCGACGTTGCAGGTTTCCTAACAAGATGTTCCTGTACGTAAGAGCATAGGGTAATGTACTTAAGTTAGAGTAAAACCTAAATTTTACAGGGCATGGGCTTGAAAGCGGGATTTTACGATCACGAGTCGATATCCTAAGTCTAGACTTAACAGAAGTACGTAAAACTAACCCCGTGTTCTGCTGTTTAGACCACAAGAGAAAATAAGCTTTTACCAAATAATTCTGGGGTTGTAGTGAAAAAGGGTATATACATGAATGGAGTATACTAGACTTAAACCGTTTTTCACTTGATCTTAATAAAGAGGCTTTATTATTATTATTATATTATGATTATTCCAGATATTTATTGAATTTTCTGTAAATTAGGTTTTTTACAATTATTATTATTTGGTCCCCACATGCAATATCCATGGACTTATTTCTGTAATAAGTCCATAGGAGTATCTATAAATTGGCTAAATACACTTTAACATGAGTGAAGCTATTACAAATTAGAATTAGAAGTTTAGGCCACCGACGATCATGAGATATACAACGATGAAGAAGCCGACTAGCGACGGCGACACGTTGGCTGTCCGTGTATAGCTATGTAGTAAAACCTGTCCGATTGGTAGGTTTGTCGGTGGGCAAGCTGGTGGAGTGCTGGCGGCACAAGGCGCTGCTGTTGTTCAAGCTGCTGCTGGTCCGGCGGCGCGTGCTGCTGTACGGCGCGCCCGCCGGCCCGCTGTCGGCGGCGCTGCTGACGCTCGTGTCGCTGCTGCCGCGCTGCCTCGACCACGGGCTCGGCCAGGCTGCTAATGTCGTGTGAGTTGCAACGAATACTACATTTTGATGAATGATGATGAAGTGCGGAAAGTATGTCATATTACGAGGGACAAGACACTCGGGACGAGTGTAAATTACAGTTCCGCCCGTGTATCAAACGTTTCTTAATACATATACGAAAAAATTACACTGAAACAAAAATAAAACAGTAATAATAACAAATACCTTGACTAAATTCTTAGATTTCTTAGTCTGATAAAAACAGTGCAATTTGAAAAATTAAGTATAAAAAATGCAAAAGTAAAAACACGTGCAACAAATCCAACTTTTCTCAAGAATATTGCAGTTGCAATAAGTAAAAAGCACTAGTTCGAAAAGTCCAACTTTTTGCACGATATGTAGCAACAAAACATACTACTTTTTGAGGAACTGTATTAAACTTAAAACCTTATCAGTCTCTTGTAATTATATTGATAAGGTTGTACGGTGGGTCGCGGAAAGATTGCCTCGGCTTGAGATTTTATTTGTTTTAGTCTACTGAACAATCTACAAATCTCAGTGGCGAGAGTAAAACGATATATTGGTCGGCTATGTAATCTCGACAATAAACGTGTTGCGTTAATCTCTTCTGTGCATAAAATATAGAGAGTAATTTTATTTGAATACATAGTGTTTCAATCTATTTTCATATTTTATAATGATGTAATTTTTTTAATTAACTTGGTTCATTACATAAAACTAAATTATTTATGGAATGAAAATATTCTGGCTTGATTAGAATCGAGGAATCGAAAATATGTACATTGATGATGCTAAATTATTTAGCTTCATGAGTCATCTTAGGGTTTTACTATTTCCTAAACTAACTGAATTGTCATTGAATAGCTCTGACATCAAATGAAAGTTGTATGTTATAAAGTAACATTAAGCCACAAAGATACCTACATATTATATTCAAATACACCCGTAATATAATCTCCTTATTGTGCAGTTTGGTGATAAAATATGTTGTCATTGCAGATTATCCAGGCCATTGTCTCCATTTCCCGCGGTACTCGATAACAAGAGTGAAGACGCGGTTGACTCGGCGACCGATATTGTCAACGAGCCCGACATGAAATGTTACGTCAACGGGTCCAGTGCGGTCGACGACGAACTTACCCCTAAAGAGTCAGGAAATTTGTTGGAGGAAAAAGACAGAGTGAGCCGGCAGAGCTTTGACGAGACGCTGCTGGCGGACGTCGACAGACCAGATCTATCAGCCAGCAGGGAGAAATGCCACAGCATCGGCGAGAAATACAAGACACAGAAAAACTTGGTGGAAGCACAGCAAAGTCCAACCATGGCCAGAGACATGAGCGTGGACGGCCTGTACAACCTGACGGGGCAGATAGACCTGGCCGAATGCGGTTTTCCCCTGCCTCTATTCGAGGACGGGTATCTCTGCCTCCCATATTTATCTTTGCAGTATTTGGACCTCCTATCGGACGCGGCCGTGGAGGGTTTCGTGGTGGGCGCGTCGAACGTGTTGTTCAAGCAAAAACGTCAGCTGTTCGACGTGCTGGTGGAGCTGACCGAGATGCGGATAGAGACGGGCGACCTGGCGCTGCGGCGGCAGCTGGCGCTGGGCACGGAGGACCTGCGCTTCGCCGACCACGTGGTGCGCCACGGCGCCGCGCAGGGCGACGCCTGGATCAGAGACCAATTCGCTAGCTATCTAATTTATCTTTTGAGGACATCCTTACTGCCAGGTATTTCTTTATTCTATTTAAACGGGAATTATTATACACTAATAATAAAATGTTGTTACAATTTAAGGGTTCAATACCTGGTTTTACTTCATTCTAAAATTGACGACATGATTCCTAAAGGATAAGTTTTCCAAAGTCAGACTTCTCTCCACTGTCCTTTTGTTATTTTTTATTAGCCTATTAATTTGGGTGTCCCCACTGCTGGGCAAAGGCCTCTTCTCTTTTCCGCCATTCGTCCCGATTGAGTGCATGCTCCCGCCTTTCGCTTTAAAACGCGTCTAAGTCATCCCGCCATCTCCTTTTTGGTCTGCCTCTGCTCCGGTGGCCATCTTGCGGGGTCCATTCGGTGGCAACCTTGGCCCATCGTTCCGGATGCATTCGGCAGATGTGTCCAGCCCAGTTCCACTTAAGCTTAGCGGTATTGGCACCCACATCCGCAATACCAGTTTTGGAGCGCAGTTCGATGTTTTTGATCTGCGAACACCGAGTGTGCTGCGCTCCATTGCTCGCTGGCAAATCTTGAGTCGGGATTTTTGGGTTTTAGTCAATGACCAAGTTTGAGCACCGTAGGTTAGGATGGGAAGAATACAAACGTCGACGAGTTTGCGCTTAAGTGAAAGTGGAAGGTCGCCTTTCATTAGCGCCTTCATGGACCAGAAGCTCTTCCAGACGTTTTGGATCCGTCGATCAATTTCCTTAAACTGATTGTCGAAGGATATTATCTGGCCTAAGTAGATATACTCGTCAACGTATTGTATATCTTGCCCATCTACTGTGACCCTACCGTCCTATTTAAATTACTCAAAAAAAGCTTGACGTTATAGTTTCATAGTTGTTAGGATTTCGTTAGCCACTATCATTTTATTTTGGTATCCCTTTGAAACGGATGAAATGGTTCGTTCTAATATATTGTTTGGTCTAAAATATTTTCCACCTAACATCCTTTTAACATGAAATTACAGAATTGAATAAACATCTATTGTGTGAGTATATTGTTTGAATTAAGTTAGGCTTGATGTTTGTAATAATAAAAAACCTTTTAATTGTAAAAACTATTTTCGACTAACATTACATTAGGACAAACAATGATTATGTCCCTCTGTATGAACCCTTTTATCTTCGTATTGTAGAGGGAAGTCGAGAAATCGAGCCGTTCAATGCGCAGTTCATGTCGGCGTTTAAGGCGACGCCTGCGTACAAACAGTGGCTGTCGACGACCAACAACGGCGACATCGAGGCGTTCGCCAACCTCGCTCCGGTTCACCCGTTCGCTGGACAATTGTCAGTAGCTGACATGAAATTGAAATTTGCGCAGTAAGTTTTATTAGTGCTTGACATGAGGATATCACAAAGCGGACTTTTACCGAAAACAGCTATGAAAGTAAAAATAGGAACGTAGTATGTATGTATGTATGTAAACACTTTATTGTACACAAAAAAACAGAAAATCTAATACAATACAGAGTTATAATGTACAAAGGCGAACTTATCCCTTTAAGGGATCTCTTCCAGCTAACCT
>OZ014444.1:11085502-11177957 GCA_963966035.1 Acleris laterana | reverse complement strand
AAAGGAGATATAGGGAAATCTAATATATAAACTTGGCCAAATTGACAAAGTTTTGTTGTCCTAACTTTTTCATTTTGAATTCCTTTACTTTTCCGTAATGATTTTTACATACAAATGAGTTAGCCTATACAAAAAATCTTTAAAATGTTTTTTTATTTATTACTTTGAACGATTTTTGCTGTTCTGGGTATTTCAATACAATTATTATATAAAAAAAAATTTTTTATATAAAATTTTACCAACAACTCACATTGAACCAAAAAAATACTATGTCAAACTAGTTTATACGAAAAAAAAACCGAACGGTATTAGTAAAATTCTTTCCCCCATCTTCTATGGATTCAAATTTCCTCATAGTGTTCCAGTTTAATAAAACACACAGTGATCGAAATACACAACGCGCATCGACTCTCTTACAACCCTCTGGCAGGATTTGAGGAGCAGCCTTCGGCACAATCAGGTTATATTGTAAAGTCAGGTGACTGACCTGTTGCCGAGCATCCACAGCACGTAGAGCGTGAAGTAGATGGCGGCGCAGAGCGCGAAGGCGAGCGCGGCGGCGACGTAGGCGGGCGCGCCGGCCACGGCCGCGCACGCGCCCACCGTCAGCGCCGCGTGCCACGCGCCCCACCACACCGCCCACGACCACGTCCAGCCGCTCTCGCTCCACTGCCGCGCGAAGTTCTTCATCTCCTCTGCGAATGTTCATACCACTAGGTACATAACTATCGTGCGTTGTCCTCACCCAGTCATTACAAAGTAAGCTGGAAGAGATCCCTTAAAGGAATGTGTTTTTTTGTGGGTTACCTTTGTATCGGTGTTTTTTTCACCTGTTATTAGTTCCCAAACATTTTATCACAAAATTTAATTCCAGCAAACATTTACTTGACAACTAAACGCTTTACAGGTTTTTTTCCCCAACCCAAATGTTAGGTAAACGCATGTATTGTCAATTAAAATACTTGGTCATTTTTATGTAGTCAAAGTTAGCAAATGTAAAATAAAATATAGCAAATGACTCGCATCATCGGGTCTCTGCCGAAGACGTTTTACTTCAAGGGTGTAATGTAATGATTTGAATCGCCTTAGGCAAGCATAATTATTGTGACAAAACCGATAATTCCGGGTAAAACTGCTCTGGTGCTCGCCGGCCGCTACTCGATATCGACTGCGACCCCCAAAAGCCCAATTAATCAAATTCGTCAGAAAGCACATATTTTTATAACCACAGCAAAACTAATACTAAACTACTGACCTTTTAATTTACTGAGCAAAAACGACTTTCCAGAGCCCCATCGCGCGTACAGGCCCACAGTGATGGGCACGGACAGACTGGGTTCACTTAACATGTCGGCCAGCGCCGCACTGTACAGTTCATAGCCGAGCATATTCTCATTGTCTTCATTCGTATTCAGTTTGCGAGCGCCGAAGATTTGCCCCAGGATTGTTTTGTTATACGACATGTCGATGTTGTACGGAGTTTCGTTTAGTTTGTTGGGTTTGTAAAGTAGTTGACTGTTCTTCGGATTGCGAAGAAGGATTTCGACTATTTGCTGCAAAGGAAGAAATAAATTCATACATACCATTGTTATCTGGTAGACTCTGGTCTTATTGGTTTGGACCGACTTGGTCTCGTGTCCTTACAGCACTCTTATCTCATGAGATTGCATTATGCGTCAGTTACATTGCGACTATTATATGTGTTTCGCTAGTGTTACGTTCAAATCTTGCCAATCAATTTTGAACTAGTTATCGTATTAGAACGATCTATGGTATAATTACATTGTATGTAAGAGCTAATCTAATGATGTAGTTGGTAAATAACACCAGGATATCTGTTGTACTAAACGTAGAGTTTGGACTCCTTAACATTGGTCTCGACAAGCCACTAATACTTAATAAAATACTGTCGGCATCATGTGGCATACTATGATGAATTGATGACGGTACTCTTACTTCATTTAGTATGACACATAATGCTAATTTTTTTAATTTTACGTTTTTTCTAAAAAAAAAATATTTGTTTTTTTTTGTGTTCAAATAATTATGTGTGTGTGTGTAACCTTCCGCGGTTTCACGTGATGGTTCCAACGGAAGACCAACGCTGAGTTGGGACCATTCCGTAGCTACTTTCTTCATGTGCGTATTAATCTGTTATTTGTTATGTACGTCACGAATAATCGATTTTCTTTAAGGTCAACCGGGGCAATTGCGACATGATTCTTTTGAATGCGTTTTTATTTAATTATTGCTCATTAAGTTATTAATAAATTACCTCGAAACTTTTGCCATACTATGGAAAAATTTATAACATTTTTTATTCACATTACTAAATATTAAATTTGATTGATTTCCGAACAAAATTTTAAAATTTCTGAAATTCGAGGAAATCATGACGAAATTTATGTCAGGGGGGTAAATGCGTTTTTATTAATAACATCTCAATCAGATAGGTTAATATTAACGTTATTTAATTTTAATATGTTAAATGAGAAGTACCGATTTCTATCGTGTACTAGACATAAAAATATGGTATTTGGTTTGTCAATAACATCTCTTAAACTAAAGGCTGGGGAAATTGCGTTATTTTTTATTGAATTTAAGAGTAACGCATTTACCCCGTTAAAGAATGCAGAGGTCGGCAACTTAGGGTAAGTTAAAGTCATAGTAGATATATCAAAATATTTATTAACAAAAAATATAACTTCTTAATAAATATAAATTCATAAAAACCAACAATAAGGACGTTGTTTGATTGTGACGTCACAAGTCAGTAATCCCTATAAATTCCACAGTAACGGAGCGTTTTTGATGTTTCATAAAAAGAAACTGATTTGACTTTAGTCAAATACCATAAAAAAGATAAAAAAAAGATAAAAGATGTTTATTCAGTAAGTAGGCCGCACGGGCACTTTTACACGTCAAAAATCTACCAGCGCTTCGCAAGAGACCACTGCTGAGAAGAAGCGCCGCAAGAAACTCAACAGTTAGTCGTTTTTTAAATATAGGTACAATTTTAAAACTTAACCTAGCATTATATAAAACAATGAATCTATTTAACATACGATAAGAAATAAATGTATTCACGCGTAGTTGAGCAGGAAAATGTGTCAAAACTCTGAGTTTTCTCCAGAACTAATTGGTAGTAAGTAATAGAAAATAATTATGAAAAATTATACTTAATTATGATGGTGTAATACAACTACATAAAAAGTTTCGATACATTCTCCTACAGAAACCGTGTCCCCTAGACAATATACAATGTTTACATATTTCTTACGATGAAGTTATTATTAAGTTATTTGGGTGTTTAGTTTAGGCCAAGCACTTTTATCTGATAGATAGTCCTCGACCCTATAGTAAGCTTTAGACATCAGCGACTTTTTCAAGTAAGTTTTAAGTACTGGAAATGGTAACTTTAAAACTTCGTCAGGTAATTTATTATAGAAATGGATGCATTGACCTACAAATGATTTAAAAACCTTACGAACACGAAATTTTTTAGTAGCTATTTTATTTTTATTTCTTGTATTAAAATTATGTATATCACAATTCTTAATAAAAGAGTCCTGATTTTTAATGACATAAATAATATTCTCATAAATAAATTGTGACGCTACTGTCAAAATACTAATTTCTTTAAATAGTAATCTTAAAGAATCACGGGAGTTTAGGTTATATATAGAACGGATGGCTCTTTTTTGTAACACGAATATAGTCTGTATGTCAGCAGCTTTTCCCCAAACCAGAATACCGTATGACATAACACTATGAAAATAACTATAATAAACTAAGCGAGCTGTCTCAACATTCGTAAGTTGCCTGATTTTCCTAACAGCATAAGCTGCAGAACTTAATTTACCTGCTAGTACTGCTATGTGGGGACTCCATTGCAAGTTTTTGTCTATAGTTATCCCTAAGAAAAGCGCCTTATCTACCATTTCCAAACACTCGCCATTTAGAAATATACTAGATTCTACCGGTCTAACATTAGGCAAAGCGAACCTAACACATTTAGTTTTCCTAGCATTGAGTAGCAAATTGTTACTAGTAAACCAATTATGTACTTTACCTAGCGTGGCGTTTATCCTAGTGTAATTGACGGATTTTCGGTCTACCTTGAAAATCAATGATGTATCATCAGCAAATAGCACAATATCACAAATATTCTCTATCATGGGTGGTAAGTCATTAATGTAAACCAAAAATAAGAAAGGACCTAATATGGAGCCCTGAGGCACACCTAATTTAACAGCTGCTCCAATGGACTGTGTTCTGTTTACAACAACCGTTTGTGTCCTATCACTAAGATATGAGGACATGAGATTTAGAGAATTATTAGTCAGACCATAATGTTCTAATTTTAATATGAGAGTCGCATGATCTACGCAATCGAAAGCTTTGGAAAGGTCACAAAAAATTCCTATTGCATCACAAGATTTCTCCCAAATATTGTATATATATTTAATGAGTACAGATGCTGCATCAGTTGTGGATCGTCCTCTGGTGAAGCCGAACTGATTACTGTTAAGCAGTTTATTTCTATTGAAGTGACCTAACATATCATTTAACATTAACTTCTCAAAAACTTTACTTAAAACAGGTAGAATAGAAATGGGACGGAAATTCGTTAAATCACTCATCTCACCTGATTTAAAAAGTGGTATGACTTTACTATATTTCATAAGATTTGGAAAGACCCCCTCTGAAATGCAATTATTGTAGATTAAAGCTAAGTGAGGAGCAATTATATCTATGACATGATGGATGACTTTAACTGAAGTTCCCCATAAATCCTCAGTTTTTTTTAAACTGAGCGATTTAAATACCTTAACAATAGTAGCTGAATCTACATAGCTAAAATCAAAGCTAACATTACATTTAGTAACATTAGCACAAAGTGATTGTTGAGCTTCAATCGCAGATGATTGAAGACATTTCGTGGTATTAATGGCTATGGTGGAGAAATAATCTTCGAACGCTAAGGCCACGTCTTTGTTTGAGGTGATTCGTTTGTCACCATTGTTTAGAGCGATTTTATTATCACGAGTTTTTGATTTACCTGTTTCTCTATTTATTATCTTCCACACAGTTTTTACCTTATATTTATAACTTTGTCTTTAGAATTCGTTTAAAAAACAAATCATACAAAAAATGTTTACAACCACTGATTTCGGGGTAATAGCGTCACATCAGACGCAATAACCCCACTCTGTGGTACGCATTTACACCAAAAATAAAAAATAAACTTACTTTTTTCATTGTTAAATTCTGGCAAAAATAAACTATTTAAAAACAAAATAAACAATACAATGGGTTGATCAATTCAAAAACTTAACACTCACCATTAAAACACATCGAAAGAGAAGGTGTTTTCGATGATTTTCTCGGATTTGGCAGACCCCCTGTCACATGTGCGAGACCCACAAGAAAGTGACAAAAATAAGATGGCGATATTCAACGAAAAATACGTAGATAGAGGCGACATCTATTGATTAGTTGTGGGCAATAGTACTAAAACTACTCTATGACAGGGCAGCACCGCTTAAAACATTTCGTATTTCGTTTTATTCTTTGAAAGATGCATTTACCCCATTCACGCAATTGACCCGGTTGACCTTATTTCTTTTTTTTGCTAGGTGATAACCATAGGAAACGAGAAGAAAAAGATATCTCAAGGTATCTCAAGAGCATTTTGAACACCTACCTTAGAGCGAGCCCTCATAGAGATGTGAAGCGCCGTGTCGCCGCGGTTGTCGGCGACGTTGACGCGGACCTTCCGCTCCAGCAACAGCTGCACCATCTCCGCGTGGCGCGAGCGCACCGCGCGGAGCAGCGGGGTGTCGCCGCTCTAACCCACAGATAAACAACAATCATCAGTAACAGTGGACAGGAAAATTATAAAGAGATACGTACGAGTAAGTACGGTTTTTAGGAGCCTTGACCTATAAGTGCCCGACTTTAGATCAAAGGTATTTATAATACTGTATCCTATCGTATCCGGAATCGCAATCAGATTAAAAATAAATAAAAGAAAAAAGCTTTATAAAATTTTATTCTTAAATTCAGAAAGTTCATTTTGCAATGAACATTTGTGAAAGCAGTCTGAGCTAGATTTGCTCGCTTACAATGCGCTTCATAAGAAGGCCCGTTTCGATGAATTCGAAGGCCAGACGCACTTAGTGGCAATGATCAAAGTCATATTGAGATCGGTAAAAGCATGTTATTACCGCACTTAATAAGCCCGTCTTTTTTACTATGGCAAAGAGAGGACAACCAAGCCCACCGGACAACTGACGGTAAATGTGATCTGTGACCCGTAGACATATGCATTCACGGGCCTATAATCTTAAGACTACAGTCCTAAAACCGCAAACTGTAACCTGCATTTTCACTGTAACCAGTCACTTTGGAAGTCCCAGCTGTAGCTAAAGGTTCACTCACACTAGTACAATGCTCCAGGTCAGGATTGGACGCCAGGAGCAGCTTCAATATGGCGACGTGTCCCTTTTCCACGGCGGTGTACACCGGGGTCTTCTTCTCCTTCCCCGCCAAATCCACGTCCACGTGTTTTTTGAGCAGAGCCTCCACGATGCTCTTGTGACCGCCCTTCACCGCGTGGATGAGCGGCGTGTCTTTGGAGTGATCCTAGAAAGTGATGTGTCAGTACATCAGGTAAGTTTATTTGAGTCTTGACTTGAAACGCTGAACGGATTATCAGTATAATGAGAATTGGGAATTAGTGTCAGGGAAATATGAAAGAATTGGATACTCATTTTTACTATAAAAAATTAAGTCGTTTAATTTGGTTTAGTTCCGATCCTAATAAGTTTGAAATAAAGCCTTGGCGATGGTCATAGTATTCATATCACTACATATTATAAAACAAAGTCGCTTCCCGCTGTCTGTCCCTATGTATACTTAGATCTTTAAAACTACGCAACGGATTTTGATGCGATTTTTTTTAATAGATAGAGTGATTCAAGAGGAAGGTTTTCATGTATAATAAACTTTGTTTTATGTACGGGTGTTACCGAAAACTCACATAAACCGAAGCGAAGCGAGGGCGGGTCGCTAGTTAATATTATAAATGCGAAAGTTACCCTGTTGGTTTTTTACGCTTTCACAGCTAAACCGCTAAATAGTTTGATCTCCGTGAAAGGACATAGGGTACTTTTCATCCTGGAAAATTGGAAAGTTCCCGAAGGAAAAGCGATAAAAGCCTTCTGGACGGTGTCGCGGGCAAGAACTCATACTCATATTCAACCAGTTGATACTCACTTGCACATTAATGTAAGCACCCGTATTGATGAGCGCCACCGCGATATCATAGTAACCCTCTTTGCAGGCGATGGCGAGCGCCGTATAGCCGTCCTTGTCTAGCGCGTTCACGTTAGGCTTGTGTTCCAAAATCATCTGGACGATCTCCAAGTGGTTCCCTGCAGCGGTTAATATACTCAGTCGTAAACAATCTGTGACATTTTTAAAGCCGACATAAAGACATCTCAACTAGTTTAGTAATGAAAAGTTATCTAATGTTGGCAACACCAACACCAGCACTTCTCTAGATTTGATGATATTATGAACTTTCTCGACGCCATTACTACAGTTACCTGAAAGCATTCGGCTAACAGTGTATTATGCTGAGATTAATAACTAAGCGTTTCAAAACTGACTATTGTTGAATGTGGCTTGGCCTCTGTTTTGCAGACATATTTCCACTGCCACTGTTACGGCAGCAGGCCAGGTGCACTCCGTACTTCAGGCGCTAAGCTACAAGTACCAGTTGGGTTGGTTGCGAATTTATACATTATTATGCACGGAGTAGGCACGCTCGAGCTATCTAAACGCTTTTACTAAAGAAGTGCACCTTCTGTACTTGGGTGAATCAACTATTCTTTATACATTTGGGTATCTCTTAACTATACAACACACTGTTAAAGCAAAGCCAGTTTTTAATCAATAGATTCATTGTTAGTACAAGCGAAATTAAGCTATCCAAATCAGAATTACGTTTTTGGCAAAAACACTGGTAACTTAAAGGACAATCAACTATTATTACACGAAACTGGGAGACAACTTGGTCCACCGTGTTACCAGTGAAAGAAAAATAAGTGTTTGATTCACTATTTATCTGTATAATAAAAACCCGCAATATTTAATGAAAACCCATTTAGTTTTTCTGTACCCTTAAGCCTTATGAACTCGAAAAAATAACATACAAAGAAAAGTTGATTGACCCACTCGCACAATCATTAATGTTTTGAAGTTATAGCTGTAAGTTTTAAGACGCAACTGGGTAAGGCCACGGAGCGTTCGAACCGCCCCAGCTTGTGTGTTACCAAAATAGACAAAGATTTATATCTGTGGCATTTATTTTTAATTACAATAGGTAGTTGTGATTAGGTTCTTACATGATACCTAGAAAATAAATGCTTTTTGTAATGTTACATTTATTTTTTTAGTAACACACAAGCGGGGGCGGTTTGAACACTCCGTGGCCTTACCCAACTATGGGTAAGGAAATATTTGCATCACTGTCTAGCACAGTGGTGGGCAAACTTTTTTCGTGGGGGGCCAGAAAGCTTGAGAAATTTCGGAGGCGGGCCAGAATTGCAGCAAAACTGCAAAATTTTAAAATTGAACGGTTTTATATAAAAGTGCAGTTTTGCTGCAACTCTGGCCCTCTGAAATTTCTCAACCTTTTTTTGAACTACGCGGCTAGACAAACTGATTCTTTTACTTATTCATCAATCTATCTATGTATGTCATTCTATGTATTCAAATATTTTACTTTATAACGGGTGAATCCTCAAAATATAATCATCGCGGGCCATATACAAACTATTTCGATGTATCCGCGGCGGGCCGGATAAAATGGTTTCGCGGGCCGGAGTTGGCCCGCGGGCCGTACTTTGCCCACCACTGCTAGCATAAATAGGTTTGGTGGGTACCGTGAGCGGCTTGCAGCAGCGGCGTCCAGCAGTACATGCCGGCGGTGTTGGGGTCGGCGCCGGCGCGCAGCAGCGCGGTGCAGGAGGGCACGTCGCCGGCGCGCGCCGCCCACGTCAGCGCGGACGTGGCGTACTTGTCGCACGAGTTGGGCCGCGCGCCCGCCGCCAGCAGCCGGCCCACCACGCCGCTGTGCCGCCGCCCCGCCGCCCATACTAGCGAACTAGAACAACCACCAGGTAGAATTGCTAGGGGAAATGGACATCTGACTCATGGGTATTACGAGGGCTGTTTGAAAAGTCCTTTAAATGAAAAGTGTAAAAAAATCGGCTCAAAAAAAGAAGAGCTTGTGATTTTGCTTGACAGTGATCAGGATCACTTCTAAATTTTTCACAACCATGGAAACATCTGAATTTCGGTGCTGAGTTGCAGTGCTGTCATTATAAAATTTGAATTTAATTCTGTTTATCGCACCAATGCACCAACGTTGCGGACTATTTGTAACTGGTTGAATGATTTTAAACATAACTGCTCAAGCACATCTGATGCTTCTCTCTGGTCGTCCAATCGAAGTCACTGAGGACGTTGTTGGAAAAGACCATAATATTGTATTTGACGATCGCCGAGTGAAGGTGCGTGAAATAGCTGAGATCATAGGTATGACCACTGAGCAAGTACATAAAATCCTGCAAGAAGGTTTAGCCATGATAAAGCTGTCTACACGATGAGAGCCACCATTACGGTAACTTTCACGAGTTACGAGTACATAGGTACGATAAAAAAATATATAGCGGCCATGGTGAGTGGAAAACTAGTACCAATTCAATAAGATTTGTAAAAAATATATGAACACAAATAACTAACAACACAGCATAGATTTAAAGCCGTTCAGAATTTATAAAATCTACAGTTAGTTTCCTCCCCCAATTATTTATACGATACAGCTAAACTTTTTTGAAAAACACATTCATACGACAAATTCTGAAACCAAACCACAAAAGCCGCATGGTACTTTAGCATTGATCTTAAACATTACCTGTAAAACCTTTATAATAAAAGAGGCCTTGAATAATACATTTTAAGTCTGGTAAAAAAAGATTTAGTGTTCATTGTGTTTATAACTCGACCAGTAACAGCATAATACTTCCATTTGCTCGTCACTAATAGCACAGTTCAACTTTATTGTCACTGTTGTGTATTGGCGTTATTATCACCTCGCTTTAACCGTTGACAGTACTCTTTATCCTTCTATTTGCATCAACTAGTCATGGTAAAAAGTAAATGGTAGGCTACTTACTTAATATTGTAGTTTCCATGAGCGTGTACATCGGCTCCTTTCTCCAGTAGTATCGCGACTATCTCCTCGTGGCCCTTGTAAGATGCCCACATCAGGGGCGACCATCCACCCTGCAAAGAGATAATACAATTATAAGAAACGAAATGCCGAAAGGTACAATAAGCAGAAATACGAGTATGTTTGTGATTCGAGCTACCAACATGATAGCCCAAAAATAAAACTTTAGAATGGAATCTAATTTCAAAGATCAAGCAGATGTAACATGACATCTTATCATAGCAAGATGTTGAGACGAATACCTAACAACGTGGGTATTTTATACAATCATCCTTCCATCTAGCTCTTTTAGTAACGCTGACGATCAAAGACTAACTTAGTTATTATTGCCAGTTGGAAAACATCCAGGGCAAGACTTCCCTGCATGCATAGCGAAATACTCACGTGTTTAATTTCGTTTCGTTGACAAAAAGGAAACCATTAAGGCAAATGTCAAAATAGATATTACATAAACAGATCGCGCATTCTACAATGGGGTTACATAATATAAATATATAGTACAAATCCAGTT
The DNA here is from genome assembly GCA_963966035.1 of Acleris laterana. Lineage (NCBI taxonomy): Eukaryota > Metazoa > Arthropoda > Insecta > Lepidoptera > Tortricidae > Acleris > Acleris laterana. The sequence goes on along the minus strand of OZ014444.1, from coordinate 11,167,140 downwards.
CGTAAAAGCCACGAGTATAATAGAGTCGTATTTAACCAGATTTAAGAATGTATAGTGGATGTCACTGACATCTTGGCAGGGCTCCACGTCAAGTATAAATATACTAATTTTAGTTAAGTGCACGGTCCAGAATACATTTTAGTGTTCCGTATGAAAAAATTGTAACACATGTGCATGTGCATTATTGCGACCGTAATTACAATATAGGAGAGACAAAATAACCACGGACGACGGAAATTTAAAAGTAGCATTACTAATCGTATTTGTACGTGAATCATATAAGATAACACGAGAAATATAAATGTAAAACAAATACTTGGGCAGATAATGTGGCACAGGCCGTTTCAACGGATTCAATACAAATTTGGTAAAGAGGTAGGATTTGTCTTGAATAACCTACATACACTTATTTTGATAATAACTACAAGTTCAGTATGGTCAATTAAATAATTGCGTAATGCGGAAGAAGTCGCGGATAGGTAACTAATCATAATGTTTAATGTTTATTTGGGCACAAACGGTACAAGTAAAGAAAAAATATAACAGAAAAACTTACATAACACAAAAAACTGAATCTGCTCTATAGTTTCGTATTAGCTGGATAAGAGGAAACAAATATTGTTTCGATAAAATATAACTTCGTAAGTAAACCATCCGCAAAAAAGAATTCGATGTCAACTATATTTTCCGTATTGTTGATTCGATGTTATTTCTGGTACAGCCAGCTGTTATTTTAGAGATGGGCGCGTCTGTAGTGAAAGACATCGTATGTCACAATTCAACAACAACACGCTATTAAAACATTTAACTCATGCGTCACTGGATCTCAAACAACGAAACTAAAAATAATTTGTACATTGAATTAATTTTGTGTGCGGCTGCAGTTTTAGAATAAATATTGATGTTTTGTGTTAATTAACTAAAGTACATTAAAATTTTCTTGACCTTTCTACCCCATCGTAAATGTGTATTTACGTCGACAATACATTATACAGCAAATGGACTTTAAGTCCGCTCGTGGAGGCGGTTGTAAACGAACGGTGCAAGGTAATAATGACATAACTTTATGGAACAAGTACTGGCTTCTTATAGGGCAACAATTAATTTTGATATCTTAAACATGTAAAGTAAATATGCATTAAAAGCCAGATATTTTGCAAGTTTAATTTCACTCCGGTTCTTATACCATAGCTACCTACATATAACATTAATATAATTTTCTGTGATTCTGTGGCTTCATCGAATAAGGAACGATTTAGATTTACGTTTTCTTTTGTAAAAATTAAGACAAAACATGTTCTAGAGCACTCCTTCGCTGGGTCTAAACGAACCGTAATAAAATTCTAATATTTTTTTTGTATATCTATAACTACCAGTCGCGAAAAACAAAGAGCAGTTAATGTGTCACAAAAACAAAGGATTCAACGTTTAGCAATAAGTTCAATCATTTAGCAAGAAAACCAGTATTCAGAATCATATTATATTATTTCCTCAGACTTCGTAAGCCGCCTAGACAGCGCTGAGACTTAACAGAAGCGCACTACGCATATCTTTTGTTAATAAAATTCTAAGCAATCAGCGTTTGAGTCAATGAGTCAATTCACTCTTGCCTTGAAGATATAGTGACCAAGTACGTTGCGGCGGTCGCACAAACCGTCTCACGAACTTGGGTTTTTTACTGGAAATATAACGTCGTAAACTGATGCAGCTCTGAGGCCCTTGCCAAGATGCATTACGCTAACTAGCGTATCTACTCGTTTCGTTTTTAAACCAATCGCGTAACTGGTACGTCACGTGATCTACCAGTGATTGATTTAAATACTCACACAATCCCTCGGGTCCACGCGCGCGCCGGCGTCTAGCAGCTCGCGCACGACGGCGACATGCCCGCCGCGGGCCGCGAACGCGAGCGGCGTCCAGCCGTCCGCGTCTGCCGCGCCCGCGTCCGCACCGGACCCGACCAGCACCCGCACCGCCGCCGCGCGCCCGTGCTCCGCCGCACACATGAGCGACGTAGTACCATTCTGACAGTAAAAGTAGTCTTTTTAGTACTTAGATGTTAACACAAGCAGTTATACTTACCCGGAAGGTCCGCGCGTACTCGTACACAGGGTCGAGAAAGTCGAGATGCAAGTTATTTTTAAATGTTTGACTAATTTTTAAATCAAAATGTTTGTGTCGAATTTTTAGTGTTATTTCCCAAACAAAATATACAGGGTGACTGGTAACTCGACCTATTCCATAAATGAGGTTATACTAGAGCTAATTTGCTATAATTTTGTCCTAGTCAACTAGGGGTCTAATGCCACTGGTTTTGGAGTTATTTAATTTTTAAGTTTATTTTAAGAAATTCCGTCCTTTGGTGTTAAACTATCAATTGTGAAAAAAGTACCTGGCTTTGGGGACTAAAATGACGTTTTTCGAATAGCTGATAAATTAGGGAATCCTTTAAACAAAAACACTTTGCGAAAACTGCAAGAACCTCAGAAATAAAAGCTCCTTAAATCGCAATTCCGTTATTTCTTTTAAAAATGTTTACTTCCGGGGGGGGATTACTCCAAAAAAATGTAAGACACTTGGCGTACAAATTACGTACATAACTTCCTCAATTCATAAGCTTTCAGAAAAGGTGCAAATGTTGTCAACTTTATTACAGGTTTGAAAAATTAAGCTTATTAAAAGAGCAGAAGGTGTGATATCAATAACAAAAATAGCAAAAAAAGTATCTTATTTTACCGAATTCTGACTTTAAAACATTACAATTCTTGTTCAAACTGCCTCCCTCCATTACGTATGCATGCATGAAGTCGGCGTCGCACTTCGCTTACTGTCACTCGTGTTGAAAGCGTGTCTTTCATTTTTTGGGCAGCTGCCAAAATTCTTACTCTCAACTCTTCTTGAGTGGATATTGGTGAATGGTACACCAACGACTTCATGTGACCCCAAATGAAGAAGTCACATTGGTCCACCTCGACCAATCCATTTCTGTGGATAGTTATTGTCCATCCACTGTCGTACACCCCGATGATAGTGGGCTGGGCAGCCATCATGCTGGTAAATCAAACCCATTCTTGTGGCAAGCGGCACATCGTCCAACAACGTAGGTAATTCTTCCATTAAAAAGTTTTCATAGGCGATGCCGGTTAGTCGTGCCGGCAGAAAAAATGGTCCAATCAAATTATCGTGCACGATCCCCATCCATACATTTAGCGAAAATCTACGTTGGTGTGCACCTTCTTTGGATTTTCTTGGATTTTGACCTTTAGGAGCCCAAAAATGCAGATTATGATAGTTAGTAATACCATCACGGTCAAAGTTGGATTCGTCTGTCCACAAAATTTTTTTCAGGTATTCTGGGTCCTCATTATCTGCATTCAGTAAAAATCTACAGAAATCCATCCTCCTTGCAGGATCGCCCTCCTCAATAGCATGTACTGGCGTGTAGTGGTATGGATACTGTTGTGATTGATGTTGTACGGACCAAACTTTCCACTGGGAAACACCAAGCTGGTTAGCCACAGTTCTTGTTGACGTAGTGCCGTCTGCTTGAAAACGTTGCAAGATTTGCTCTTCTACGTTAGGATCTCTAACACTAGCTCTTCCAGTATCGGTTTGGTGTCGTCGAACCGATCCTGTTTCCCGAATGCGCCGATATGTCCCACCAAACACACTGACATCAGGTAAACGGCGGTTAGGGAACCGTCTTTGATACTCTCTTCTTGCTGCAGCGGCGTCACCATCACAAAACCCGTAACAATACATGATATCCGCGTATTCGTCATTTTGGTACAAAGCCATTTGAAAAGGAAGCGGTATTAGCACAGAAATGTTAGGTAACAAGGGAAATTGCGATCTCTAAGATGGTTGAAACTAACTGATTTCTTTTTGTTTTAAATTGAACCTGGATTCGTTGTGCGGCTCAATCCCATGACCAATAAGGAGTCTGCATTTAACATCGCGCGACTTCAAGTTCCTAATTTGAACAAGATTTGTAATGTTTTCTAAAACTTTATTTATGCCAATTACAAAAAAATATCGGCAACAAGTTTCGTCAAGAGTTTACGATTAGTTAATTAGCAACAAGCTTCGTCAACAGTGTACATAAATTAAATCAGTATCATTTTTCATCAATAAATCTTCCGCAAAATTATTCCGCGGCTCGGGTAGCGCCTGGTTCAAAGGTATCCAATGCTGGCAACATTGCTATGCTGTGTTGCCAACGAAATGTGATGGAACAGATTACAAACCGGACCGGAGGTCACAGGCCCTATCCCTCAATCGCTGTCCCAAAGCCTTAAAAAAGAGGTTTTGCCTCTACGCACCAAGAACAACTGCGCTCTACAGCTCTGGAACAAACTCATACGCCCGCTTGAGCTCTGAGTATCTGGTGCTTGCACCATTTTCAGCAGCGACCTGAGCTCCGTATTGTATGGCTGTGAGGTGCGAGGAAGGAAAAATGCTGAGGCACGTGGCCTCGCACATGAGACTGCCCTAGCCCACATAACCAGCGGTCCGAGCGATTAAGACCCCGTGGCTCCAACTCATGAGGCACATTGGCTGCGACCATAGTCCGACGAATGTTACCTAGTTTTTGATATCAACTTTCCGAGTTAAATTTACATCGCACCCTCTGCAATTTTAATAAGCTTAATTTTTAATACCTGTACCTACTAAAGTTGACAACATTTGCACCTTTTCGGAAAGCTTATGAATTGAGGAAGTTATTTACGTAATTTGTACGCCAAGTGTACTACATTTTTTTGGAGTAATCCCCCCCCGAAAGTAAACATTTTTAAAAGAAATAACGGACTTGCGATTTAAGGACCTTTTATTTCTGAGGTTCTTGCAGTTTTCGCAAAGTATTTTTGTTTAAAGGATTCCCTAATTCATCAGCTATTCGAAAAACGTCATTTTAGTCCCCAAAGCTAGGTACTTTTTTCACAATTGATAGTTTAACACCAAAGGACGGAATTTCTTAAAATAAACTTACAAATTAAATAACTCCAAAACCAGTGGCATTAGACCCCTAGTTGACTAGGACAAAATTATAGCAAATTAGCTCTAGTATAACCTCATTTATGGAATAGGTCGAGTTACCAGTCACCCTGTATAATGATAGCACATAATAAATAGTTGGCATAAAAAAAAAAATGATTTAAAAAAATAATGTACCTACTTACTTACTTACAGGTTGTAAGCTTATTTTTTCGATTTTAGAACTTTCTGGTTCACATCCCAGACTTAGTCGCTTGTTAATTATAAATGTAAATAAAGGCAATCATTGTTGCGTGTGGTGGCAAGCGTCTGTAGCTGCCCTCACTAACCCATCTCAACTTTCCACCCAGTATAATATAATAAATTTAAATATAACTTTCTATCTGGTCTAATCCGTAACAATCTTTATGTAAAATAAACTGAAATGGTACATAACTTGGTTCTAAATCATTTTTAATTGATGTGCAATAAACCAAAAGGGTAACAAAATCAACTACAAGCCTTTAGTCAGGGTTTTAGAGACGAGATCATTTACATAAATGTTTTAATAAACTATGTATCCCTATTCATTCAGATCACGCACTTCGCTAATTGAGGCTCCGTCGCAAAATGACGTATTGTTACGAGCGCGCCCCAAAAGTACATTAAGCGAAGCTATATAATAGTACATACATGCATACATAAGCTCACGCCTTTATTCCCAGAGTGGGGTAGGTTAGCAGAGCTACAGAATTACTAACAACTCTAAAAACTTGTTAATAATTCTGTAACCACATTTTGCACAATTAGGCTAAGATGTTTACCAGTGTATTAGTGACAGGTTGCAAGCCCATCGCCTAACAGTACTACACAGCCTTTATTCCCTTACTCGTCTCTTACGAAATCCACGGGAGGACATGGAGTGGCACTATTCTTACCCGGCAACCACGCGGGGAATGTATGGCAATGCGGGGCGACTATGTAATTAATACTAACGTCGCTTTTAAAAGTAAAATACAAAACAGCCGGCCAAATAGGTCGTCTGTCAATATTGATAAAATTTCCTATAAAGTGAAAGTGTCCCAAAAGCCGACCCTATGATGTACTGTAAAAGAAATTGATTCCTAAACCATTTTGGACTATGTCATAATGACGTAATCAATCAAAACAGTGTCAATTTGACATATTTCAAAATGGTGTAAGAATCAATTTCCTTGACTGTACAACGACAACATATTTGGACGACTGTACATATTATTAGTTATTACAAATAATGTTACATTTTACTTTTAAAAGAGATATTTACGTTACCGCAATCCAAAGCACTAATCGTATATTCGTACTCAGACTTATAATATAAATTATAAGACGAGGCTGTCTGGGAGCCGGAATTGTGGAATCCGTCCAAATTTGACAAATGGCGTGAGCTGACCTAGTTCGCAGTCTGCGCCAATGATTATTATGTTATGGTAGTCACGGCTGAGAAAATGTTTCGAAGGGCAAATATAACTGAAACTTGGGATGTTTGTGATATCTTATGAAAAAGCTGCATAGTAAATAAAACCTTGAATTGAATGTGATTGGCGGCACAAGGTGTTTACTGTCTACCTAACTAACGTTTTACGTAGGTACACGCCTTGATAACCGTGCGTTTAATTTATCGGAAGCTAAACTGTATGGCAAACAAAATTAAATTACAATTACTATTTAAACACGTACTATCAGCCCAATGGAACCCTGACCCATAATAGAACTGTGTCACAGTGACGTTATGATTTAAGTCGTAAGAAGTGTCAAACGAAGTACTTACCTGGTAGTTTTAATGGAGAACTAATGGGCTATTTATATATTTGATTCACTTCCGCTAATGAAGTAAATACTGTTATGATTCACAAGTCTTGGCATGCATACGTTTATCATGTTACCGCTATCAGCGTCCGTCTTTTACTCATTAGACATGAAAATAACTCGAGATGTTCTTACAACGTCCCTTAGGACTGCACCGAGCAAACGTTGAGCGTTCAGTGGCGCCCTCATTACTATTATTGTGATTTCTAAATAACTAAAGAACTTACTTCGAATCAGACGATGCGTTATTGTAGCGCAAGTAAAAACACAATTTATAGGATACGTAACAAACTTTAATAACAATTACCCTTTGAGTAGTCAGCTTAACGGGAAAAGGTGGCCACTTTGTTCCGTTAATTTGATAACTCGAAGGTGAATTGTTATTAAACTGTGTGGTATACCCTATAAGTTGTGTTTTCATTTGTAATACAAAAACAAACCGTCCAATTTCAAGAAAATACTTTAGTTTATTAGAAAACACAATAATAGTAATGAGGGCGCAACTGTACATCCGGCGTACGCTCGGCGCAGTCTTAATGTACTATATCTTCGATCTTCTTCCGTGTGGTTGCCGGATTAGAATAGTGCCACTCCAAGTCTTCCCGTGGATGTCGTAAAAGCCGACTAAGGTAATAAAGGCGTGTAGTACTGTTAGGCGATGGGCTTGCAACCTGTCACTAATACACTGGTAAACATCTTCGCCTAAGTGTGCAAAATGTGGTTACAGAATTATCAAAAAGTTTTTAGAGTTGTTGGAAATTCTGTAGCTCTGCCTACCCTACTCTGGAAATAAAGGCGTGAGTTTATGTACGTATGTATGTATCTTCGATGTCATCGGCGATGAGGCCGGTAAATGCAGCGAGTTACTGCTGAAGCTCGACAGGCGAGTCGCTATTTGCCGAGCTGGGAGAGCGTTATGTTTTGAAGCACGCCACAGACAACATCGACTTGCTGCGGTGGAGGCTCTGTGGAATAGGTATAATATGTCTCCGTACCTCGTCTCTGTCGTCAACGTTGATATTGGTGTTGGCAGCGAGGTACTGCTGCAGTTCGCCGGGCGAGTCGCTGTTCACCAGCTGGGAGAGCGTTTTGAAGCACGCCACAGACAACATCGACTCGCTGCGGTGGAGGCTCTGTGGAACGAACGAATAATGTTAGCACCTACAATTAGTCAGAAAATTTATGAAAACGAATAACTTTTTTATATTGTTTATTTGGCCTTCTATTTAATAACACATGCTTAGACCTGTGTAGGCTAAGGGCATGGGCCTTCATATCATTATACCCTTGCACGAGAAGAATTGGATGTTTCATTAAGAGTGATAATAAATCAATTCAAGCAATTAATTAAGTGAATATTAGTTCAAGTGCTTATATATTGTACCTATCACAAATAGAGACAAGTTAATTAGTTGTTATTATGTGAAGAGATAGTTAAGATAACTTTTATTAAGAAAACAAATCAAGGTGTTTATACGAGAATAACAAGACACAAATATGCCGTTGAATATTTCGCTTCAGTAAAATAGCGCATTCAAAGTCAGCTTAGTTTTCGAAAACAAAATGTTAAACGACAGTAAAAAAACTGTACCTATCTACTTATTATGTTCTAATAAAAGTTTTGTTAGTCTTGATAGGTTTATGTTCAGAATAGTGAACTTATCTCTATCTTCATCGAATTTAAATGCGAACTATCATTATTATAAATAATAACTATTTAGTTTTAAGTTAATGTCATTTTATGGAAAGATACAACCAAAAATAACATTATTTTTCTTGTGAGTTTAATCAAGGAAATTATAAATCGAAATACCTTAAACGAACTTAACTAGAAAAAATATTAAGTAGCGAACACATTTTTAAAAGTACAAACATACACTAAAATTTGTTTGTTTTAAATTAGTAAAACTAAAAAGAAATCACACACAATGCACATAAAATTTTTATATGTTAGTAAATAAACAAACCGAAAAAAAGTTACATAGATTTTATTCATAATTCAAAAAAAATATTAACCTCATTTGGTTGCGCACTCCGACGGACCATCGCACAGTTTATTCGGTAATAGAAAATAATCAATTCCTTCGCGTCTGTGTAATTACACAGACTCCGTACACCGCAGCTAGTACGCTGCACCGCTTATTAAATGACTCCTCATAAACACTATAGATATAATGATAAAGAATGATGATATCACAAGGTAGTCCAATGAAATATAGAGTATACCTATAGTAAACGTACTTCTGAAGATTACGAAGATATACACAAACGGAAAAATCGTGTAACGCAAATTAGGCTCGATATATATTCTTCGTATGTTATTATTATCGACGTCAGGAAATAACTCACAACCTTCATATTAACATGCAGAGCCTACGTGAGACGTAATATTAACCGTTATAGTTATGGTAAGGTTCCACTGAATGACCCTTCTTATATCTTGTAGGTTCCATATGCCTACCTACTGCCTATTTACTCACCCGTTCTTTAAAATAATGATAGTTAACATATGCATTATGTCATTTGTGTGCATATGATTAATCCAAATTTCACAATGTACTTTTTTAAAGTTATTTAATAAATAATAACAGTATTAATAAAAAATCTACGGTAGGTAGGTACCATCACGACATTATAAATAGCGTAGATAGCACATATCTGATGAAAAAAATACCATGCATCATGTTAGGAAACAGTTATACAATCCATAACGATCATGCGTGGTTAGGGAATATGGGTACCAGTGACATCAGAAAACTGGTATGTGGGAAACAAAAAAATTCAGTCACTTTATCATTCACACTTGCAGGCATTCGCAGACCGTGTTAGAATGTCGACGAAGAGCGAAACCGTGGAATGCTGAGAAGCCGTGGCTGATCCGGCGGACCTCGCCGGGCGGCGCTGTGACCGACAGGCGCGGCACGCTGAGGTGCGCGCCCGCCGAAAGCGGGCCCGCGTGCTCCGCGCCGCCACCACCGATGTGCAAGTGTAGGAACGACGCGCGCCTTCGCTTCGGCTCCGGCGGCATCAACGACGGCCCTAAAGTCGCGAGACTGTTGCTCTTCGCGCGCGGCGCCGGTGTCACCTCTTCCAGGGCGACCTCGGACTTCTCCGAGTCTGCTCTGCTCCGGTCCGAATCCGATGACCCCGGCGATTCCCGAACAACATCCAGCTTCGGTCCCGCATCCACCGATATGACGGGTGCCATCGGTGGCGGTCTTGACACATTCTTGGGTTTGTGTATATTCGCGACGAGACTTCGTATATGGACGTACTCGTTGTCACCGGGTTTGGTGAGCGGGAAGCGCGGCGGGTGGGACATGGTGTCTCGGCCAGCATAATAAGACGAGTGTTCCCAGCCTCCTGAGACAAATGCGTGAGAGTGGTGACTGGGCCGCGTTACGAGGAGGACGCGTGACGCGGGAGGGGGCGGTCACTATTTGCGTCGCGCCGTGGTGCAGGGCGGGCGGCGTGCGGGAAGCGGCCGCGATGAATGAACGGGAGCGCATACGTACTAGGGAATAGGTGCTGTAAGTGCGCAGGGAGAGGCGCTTGATGATAGCGGAGGCGGTACGATGCGCCGTGCGCTCGGGGGGCAGCATGTCGCGCGGCGTCCGGGTGGACTGTGCCGGCCGCGGCCGCAGCCCGAGAGCTCGGGCCGGGCTCCCCGCCGCCGTCAACTAACTCGCATTCTTACTATATCATATCTCGCGCTCATCCATTAGTATTTATGACGTCTTGAACGACGTAATCACTTTGTAAGTATAAAACACTCAGAAATGGCCCAGCCTTGAGTAAACCGTGAACCTTTTACACAAAAAAAGAAATCTATACAAGTTTACCTAATCAAGCCATTAGATTAAAAATATTATAACGTGAAGTCAGTATCTATTAGGGTCAATATGGAACCTATGATCCAGTCCTGTCCTATCCCATTTACGATAATACGTTTCTTTTTACCTCATATTTCCTTATTTTATACCAGGAAACTACAAAAATAACAATTAAACAACATTTATAAATAATATGTTACAATAATTATGGATTCTTCCTGTGATATTAATTAAATTAATTATACATATGACACAGATTCATGTGATATTAATATTATACATTCCTTATTAACCGCAGGCAAAAAAGTTGAAGATCCGCAACGTAACGAGAGCAAAAAGAATAACGGGGCGTCAGGATTCCTTCCAGTCATGCCCCGCTGCGCGACCTCTCGACCATAAGTGAATGCATGAGAGACGTGCTTACAGATTTAGATATAATCGATATTAGTAAACTATTTATGTTACGGCATCATAATTCGGAAATATTTAATGGCCTAGAACAAAGGCTACTTCGCATACCTGCCCATAGGTCCTTATAAAAGATGCTGCACGAAGCATCTCCACAAAACACCATCAGATACGACTAAGTAAAATAATGAACTATAACAAATTCAACTACTCGTTCCTCGAATTAATGATTACCTTCTTCTAGTGTTACACTCTTATATCGAACGATTGTGTGTTTAGGATTAACTTCTCTTGGTTAATATTGGGATAATGCCGTTGTTCTATAAACAAAAAGATTTGCCAGATAACGCGAGAATTACGATTTTGTGCCAAAGGTACTATAAACTGTGAAAATGATACTAAAATTTACACTCCGCGTTAGAAATAACTAGAAGCTAAATGTATCAAGGTTCTTCTACACTCGGTTATTTTAAAACTCATTTAGAATCATAATAGCAGTTCATTACAAGTCTCGTAGGTTTTACATGTTATGTCCCCTGAATATTGTAATACGTATTAAAGTAATCATCTAGTTATTATCAGGTAATGATTTCTCTAATAACCAAAAGCCTAATTCTTGGTTACCATCAACATACACCATCTGAATCAGTATTTAAACAGGAAGCTAGTGGTAATGCAAATAAAATAAATAAACTGCTCGGAATTTAGGCGAGGTTTTCAGCAGTCAATCAATTAGCCGTCTGTCACTACAGCTCGCAAACAGCCAATCTGCAGCTCAACTGGATCCAACTATCCGAACAAATACGCCGTGTGTCACCACGTTTATATGAATGGGCAAGCCAATGACCAGCGCAGCGTTGCCAAGCTAAATACCATAAAAAAGAATGTCAAGGGGAAACACTTGTAGTAAAAGACAAATCTCGAGAAAAACATAACTATGTATCGTGTTGCGTTACGATTACGAGCAGGTACAACGTAGAAATCTTAGAATTGAAACATCACGATGCAGTACTTTAAATGACCAAAGGGAAGTGGGTAAATAAGTGAGGATTGATTCGCCTTTAACCGACTTAATGATGGAGGAGGTTCTATGTTCGACAGTAAGAATGACCAGAAATTCAAAACACCGGGTTTTTTTTTTGTTAAAATTGTTGTCCTATCAAGGTGTTCCCATTGTCACCATGTCTATTCACGACGAATTGAAGGAGCTCAAATGTTATAGGCATACACATTTGCATTCGGAAAGTATCATTTGGTAAAGTAGAACTGATGAAGAAGACTACAGATGAAGACTGGAACTTCTCAATGGTATCTTTTTCAAAGGTGGCGATAAGATATCACGATTAAGATAGTTAAACGACTCTGACGAAGCAAATAAGAAATCTATAATGTATGACTTTCTGACGGAGTTGCTTGCGGTGAGCTTGAAATATCTAAAACTAGCGACCCGCCCTCGCTTCGCTTCGGTTTATATGAGTTTTCTGTAACACCAGTACATAAAATAAAAAAATAATATACATATAAACCTTCCTCTTGAATCACTCTATCTTTTAAAAAAAAACGCATCAAAATCCGTTGCGTAGTTTTAAAGATCTAAGCATACATAGGGACAGACAACGGGAAGAGACTTTGTTTTATACTATGTAGTGATGATAAAGTCAAAAATATTTTTTATACTACATTTTCCTGATCGACACATTCTTGGAAGCATTCTGTTTTCATCAGAATAGGTATATCAATAAATAAAAAAAAAAATATATATTTAGGCAATTTATACAAATTATAAACACTTATGGGGGAAAACAAAATGTGTCCAAACAAAAATATGGTGAAAATGATGATTCTGAATGAAATAAAATATTATTAGGTGTCTTTATCTTCTTTCTTTATTTTTTACATAGCTACGAGGGCTGATTGAAAAGTTCGCGGCCTGACCATTAAAAAAAAAAAAATTAAAAAAAAAATGCCGCCATTTTGAACTGTCATTATTCAGTTTTCATCCAGCGAAATTTTAACTGCAAGACAAAATTTAATATAAATTTTACGTCTGATTTAAAAATACGTGTAAACAGATTTTTGATAATGGACAATTTGGAGCAACGTGCTGTAATTAAATATCTTCATAAAAAAGGATTGGCTCCGAATCAAATTTATGAAGATATGCAGTGTACATTGGGGCAATCCTGTCCATCATATACGATGGTAAAAAAGTGGGCAGCTGAATTCAAGCGGGGACGAATCAGTATCCCAGATGACCCTCGTCCCGGAAGGCCAACCACTGCGACCAATCCACATAATGTGGCAATTATATGCGACATGATAATGAAAGACCGACGGTTAAAAGTAAGAGAAATAGCTGACATTGTGGGCATCTCCTATGAAAGAACCCAAAACTTTATAGTCAACGAATTAGGTTTTTCGAAGGTGTCGGCGAGATGGGTTCCAAAGCTCCTTTCAGTGGAACAAAAAATCACTCGTCTAACAATTTCACGCGACTGTCTAGACCTGTATGAAGCTGACCCTCAAGACTTTTTGGACAGATATGTTACTATGGATGAGACATGGGTCCACCACTACACGCCCGAGACTAAACAGCAATCGAACCAGTGGGTTCATGCTGGATCTCCGCCTCCCAAAAAGGCAAAGGCCATTTTGTCGGCGAATAAAGTCATGGCATCAGTCTTCTGGGACGCAAAGGGAGTAATAATGGTTGACTATCTCCAGAAAGGTACCACTATAAACTCGGACTATTATTGCGAACTTTTACGGCGATTACGAGAGGAACTGAAAGTAAAAAGACCCGGATTGTTGACAAAAAAAGTTCTCTTTCACCAGGACAACGCACGTGTGCACACGTCACTAAAATCGATGGCAGAAATTCACAATTGTGGGTTTGAATTATTGCCCCACCCGCCTCATTCGCCGGATTTGGCACCGTCGGACTTCCATCTATTTCCAAACTTAAAAAAACGCATGGGCGGTAAGAAGTTTTTGACCAACGACGAGGTCCAAGCTGAAGTGGACACCTATTTTGAAGACCTGGAGGAAAGTTTCTTCAAAAGTGGTGTATTGGCTTTGGAATCCAGATGGAACAAGTGCAAAGACCTCGACGGGGACTACGTAGAGAAATAAAAATATTTACAAAAAAACCTTGGATTTCATTTCATACTTAGGCCGCGAACTTTCCAATCACCCCTCGTACCTAGTATAAAACAAAGTCAGTTTCCGCGTCTCTGTTTCTCTGTATGTATATCCGCTAACTCCTCCTAAACCACTCAACGATTTTGATGCGGTTTTCACGATCAGTTAGATATTTTTTTACGAAAGGTATTTATGTTTAAAAAAAATGATTTATATATACGAGTGTTGCAGAAAACTCACATAAGCCGAAGCGGGGCGCGGGCGGGTCGCCAGTATAAAGGAATCAATTAGCGAGAGTGATAGTAGAAATGAGGCGCGTCAAACTTGTCAGTTTACCATTTTTCACGACTAACAAACTTCCCCGACTTCGATACAAATTGGTATAAATACATCTTTAACAATCGTAAGTAAACATAACCTAACAATGCTTTAATCTCATGATAAAATACATAAAATTGCTGGGAACTTACGCAATGCTGACGAAACCTGCACAAATATAAATTACTGTTACATATCGTATAAACTAATCACCTCTTCACTGAACATCGATTCAGTAATGGTATCCTTAAGGAACTTGTAGTAAGGGAACATGCTTCCGTAAGTCCTCGGGATACCAAAGGAGACCATCAGCGGTTTCCTCTCCGCTGGCAACCTGGAGGGACCAGCCCTTTCCTGCCACGAAGACATGATGCCGATGCACTTTTAAATTTCCTAGATACAATAACACTTTCCACAGAGTACTTCGAAGTTTAATAATAACTTTATAACACATTGTTTGCCATTAGTAATGGCGGTATTTATAATATAACTCCTACCCTTAAGCACATAAAAATAAATGTGTATTTAGCTAACCAACGTATAACGCGGGTAGTTTTAATAAAAGCATGTATTCTTTTAAATGTATGAATGTCAAGGGACAGGAAAAAGTGCTTTCTGAGTGGAAGCAAAGCTGAACTGAGTTGTTTGATAAGATTTGATTGAAGTCTTGGGTATTAAATAATGTGTAAGTCCTTATCTGAGTTATCGGTGTGTTTGTGGAGCTGCACGCTACTTTGTTGTTTACTTTGTTGACAGGAAATTAAAAAAAAAAGGTTACAGTAATTTTTTGTAGATATAAGTATTTTTCAACTACTAATTTTATTAGGTTAGAAATAAAAATCATTGGAACGGGTAGTCAAGAATAAAATTACACTCGACAAGACCAACAAGACAATCGTTCATGATTTTTTTATTTAGTCTATATATAATATAGTTCAAAAATAATGTGTGCTGTTATAATGATAAGCAAAATAAATCGCGACCGATAACACTACCAACGCCATCTAGCGGAGACATCATGAACCCGGGACACCCACTTTGTATCTCTGCGCTCGCGCAAGATTAAGGACGACGTCGACTTTTGTATAGATTTACCGTAATTCAACTCAGAAAGTATAGATGGCGTTTGTAGTCAAAAAAATTACAGCCTACGTATTTATTACTCAGATTTACCGATTTCAAAATATAATATTTACTTCAGAAACACACAATGCAACAAACCACACATGGTAAGAACAAACAGCAAGATTAATGCAAATTTCAGTAACTATACCGGAAAACAATACCTATAATAGTTTAATATTAATATTGCAATAGGTAACTATTTATATTTTATTGCAATAAAGAGTTTACATACATACATACATACAATATGGGTTAGATTTGCAAAAGCAATTTCATATTAATTAATAGTTACCAACAAAGTGCCTGCGCATGAATAATACTTCGTCAGCAGTACAGTAACAGGAAAGGTTTTCAAGAATTCAATGTAGTCGTATTAGGTCATTGCAGAAAAAGCATGACATGACTAACGGATGACGTGTAATGTGTACCAAGACAAATAAGTTTTAGGTGGCAGTAGAGCCTAAGTGGATACTTTGTAATGGGAATTATTACATACCAATAAGTAACCAATCTAGTACTGTAAATTTCTTACTCTTCTTAGGTACAGCTGAGTTCATAAATATGTGTACACTTTAGTACATTGTGTATTTATTAATCATGTTTAAGCTACCATATATATTTATATTTTGACTTTGGTAGAACTATTAGCCTTTAATATAGAACCAAATAATTACAATAGTGGCACAAATGCCACTCCTAATCATTTAAACTAAAGTATAGGACAGCGGAAACACCTTTGAGTATAAATATAATTCACCAAAATATTCAAGGGTTTTCCAGCAAAGAATTAGAAGTAGGATTATTTTTAGATACTGAAAATGTTCAAATTATGTGTATTACAGAACATTGGCTTAGACCGGATCAATTAATTTTTGATTTTATAAATTTCAAATTAGTTAGTTTTTTTGCTAGAAAATCCGCCATTCATGGTGGTTCTTTAATAATTGCTAAAAGTACCATTAAGTCCAAAGAAAGGAAAGATATTGTTAGGCTATCCATAGAGAGGCTTATAGAAATCTCTTGCATAGAACTAGAAAATTACATAATTATTTGTGTTTATAGACCACCATCAGCTGATTTCAGCACATTTGAATCTACTATGGAAAATGTGTTAAAATTAGCATGTAAAACTCAAAAGCATGTTGTTGTCTGTGGAGACTTTAATGTTAACTTACTAGAAACGTCAAATAATACTATTAAGATCTTAAGTTTATTTAAATCTTTTAATTTAGGTAATTTGTTCTTTGAACCTACACGGATAGGTGTTTCAAGTGCTACCTGCTTAGACAATATTTTTTGTAATTGTGAATGTTTGGATAAGGAGATATTTAACTGCTTTAATTCAGATCATAGTGGTCAAAAGGCTTCCTTTCTAAATGATTTTAATCAGGAACCACAGACAATAACATACAGACACATAACTTGCAATCGTTTAGAACTATTTAAAAATAAAGTTCAGAGTAATCTCTGTGGGTTATCCTTTTCACATAATGATTCTAATAGTATTTATAAAGATTTGTTTGGTGTAATTCTTCATCAATTTAATAATCATTTTAAGATGAAAACTATTTCTAGGTCAAAAACTAAGTTTAGTGAATGGGCTACTGTAGGCATTCATAAAAGTAGAAACAGGCTTTATGAACTTTACAGAGAGAGGGAGGAGAACAAGAACGCCGACTTCTTAGTTTACGTTAAGAATTATTCAAAAACCTTCAAGCAAGTTTGCTTGACTGCTAAGTCAAACTTTCTAAGTCTTAAACTCAAAGCTTCTGACAATAAGGTAAAAACTGTGTGGAAGATAATAAATAGAGAAACAGGTAAATCAAAAACTCGTGATAATAAAATCGCTCTAAACAATGGTGACAAACAAATCACCTCAAACAAAGACGTGGCCTTAGCGTTCGAAGATTATTTCTCCACCATAGCCATTAATACCACGAAATGTCTTCAATCATCTGCGATTGAAGCTCAAAAATCACTTTGTGCTAATGTTACTAAATGTAATGTTAGCTTTGATTTTAGCTATGTAGATTCAGCTACTATTGTTAAGGTATTTAAATCGCTCAGTTTAAAAAAAACTGAGGATTTATGGGGAACTTCAGTTAAAGTCATCCATCATGTCATAGATATAATTGCTCCTCACTTAGCTTTAATCTACAATAATTGCATTTCAGAGGGGGTCTTTCCAAATCTTATGAAATATAGTAAAGTCATACCACTTTTTAAATCAGGTGAGATGAGTGATTTAACGAATTTCCGTCCCATTTCTATTCTACCTGTTTTAAGTAAAGTTTTTGAGAAGTTAATGTTAAATTATATGTTAGGTCACTTCAATAGAAATAAACTGCTTAACAGTAATCAGTTCGGGTTCACCAGAGGACGATCCACAACTGATGCAGCATCTGTACTCATTAAATATATATACAATATTTGGGAGAAATCTTGTGATGCAATAGGAATTTTTTGTGACCTTTCCAAAGCTTTCGATTGCGTAGATCATGCGACTCTCATATTAAAATTAGAACATTATGGTCTGACTAATAATTCTCTAAATCTCATGTCCTCATATCTTAGTGATAGGACACAAACGGTTGTTGTAAACAGAACACAGTCCATTGGAGCAGCTGTTAAATTAGGTGTGCCTCAGGGCTCCATATTAGGTCCTTTCTTATTTTTGGTTTACATTAATGACTTACCACCCATGATAGAGAATATTTGTGATATTGTGCTATTTGCTGATGATACATCATTGATTTTCAAGGTAGACCGAAAATCCGTCAATTACACTAGGATAAACGCCACGCTAGGTAAAGTACATAATTGGTTTACTAGTAACAATTTGCTACTCAATGCTAGGAAAACTAAATGTGTTAGGTTCGCTTTGCCTAATGTTAGACCGGTAGAATCTAGTATATTTCTAAATGGCGAGTGTTTGGAAATGGTAGATAAGGCGCTTTTCTTAGGGATAACTTTAGACAAAAACTTGCAATGGAGTCCCCACATAGCAGTACTAGCAGGTAAATTAAGTTCTGCAGCTTATGCTGTTAGGAAAATCAGGCAACTTACGAATGTTGAGACAGCTCGCTTAGTTTATTATAGTTATTTTCATAGTGTTATGTCATACGGTATTCTGGTTTGGGGAAAAGCTGCTGACATACAGACTATATTCGTGTTACAAAAAAGAGCCATCCGTTCTATATATAACCTAAACTCCCGTGATTCTTTAAGATTACTATTTAAAGAAATTAGTATTTTGACAGTAGCTTCACAATTTATTTATGAGAATATTATTTATGTCATTAAAAATCAGGACTCTTTTATTAAGAATTGTGATATACATAATTTTAATACAAGAAATAAAAATAAAATAGCTACTAAAAAATTTCGTGTTCGTAAGGTTTTTAAATCATTTGTAGGTCAATGCATCCATTTCTATAATAAATTACCTGACGAAGTTTTAAAGTTACCATTTCCAGTACTTAAAACTTACTTGAAAAAGTCGCTGATGTCTAAAGCTTACTATAGGGTCGAGGACTATCTATCAGATAAAAGTGCTTGGCCTAAACTAAACACCCAAATAACTTAATAATAACTTCATCGTAAGAAATATGTAAACATTGTATATTGTCTAGGGGACACGGTTTCTGTAGGAGAATGTATCGAAACTTTTTATGTAGTTGTATTACACCATCATAATTAAGTATAATTTTTCATAATTATTTTCTATTACTTACTACCAATTAGTTCTGGAGAAAACTCAGAGTTTTGGCACATTTTCCTGCTCAACTACGCGTGAATACATTTATTTCTTATCTTATGTTAGATTCATTGTTTTATATAATGCTAGGTTAAGTTTTAAAATTGTACCTATATTTAAAAAACGACTAACTGTTGAGTTTCTTGCGGCGCTTCTTCTCAGCAGTGGTCTCTTGCGAAGCGCTGGTAGATTTTTGACGTGTAAAAGTGCCCGTGCGGCCTACTTACTGAATAAACATCTTTTATCTTTTATCTTTTTTATCATATGTGAATTGTCACAGCGATTAAAGTGACAAGGTACTAAAGTATATACATATTTGGGTAAGGCCACGGAGCGTTCGAACCGCCCCCGTGAGTGTTACCAAAACAATACATGTAACATTACAAAAAACATTTATTTTCCAGGTATTATGTAAGAACCTAATTATAACTACCTATTGTAATTAAAAATAAATGCCACAGACATAAATCTTTGTCTATTTTGGTAACACACAAGACAGGGCGGTTCGAACGCCCCGTGGCCTTACCCATTTATGAATCTACTTACTAAAGAACGCCCGCGACTTGTTACGTGTATTAATCTTGCTACTACCCCTATTTCTTCCAGTTGACAGCCGATATTCGAAAATGGGGAATCTACCCAAGGAATATCCCTTTCAAATTTCAAGCTCCTAGGTTCAGCGGTTTAGTCTTAGCCTTGTCTCTCAGTCAGTCAGTCATTTTAAATCTTATCTCTAAGTCTGTTCAACACGCACGGTTCGCTTACGTATATGAAACAAACATCGAGGAACGAGCATTCAATGAATTTTACCGCATCTAGAAAAACTCAGTAATTAAACTTCCTCCGCAGGCTCTTAAGCTTCATAATCCTACTCCGAGGCCATTGTTATTTGACAAACAAGCCGTATCTATATCTTTAGGTATAGGTACAGGCTATGTGCCCAAAGAAGGGATGGCGAGAAGGACGGCCAACAAAGCGTTTCGCAATGACGTAAGGTTATACATAACATAAGTCATTCGCCACTCGCCAGTTCCTACTTCGAAGGGTCAGAGATTAGACTAAAATACGTAGGTAAAGGAGCTAGGCGGAAAATGGCTAAACGTATTTTGGCTTTCTTTTTCAATAATTATGTATTCAACGCTTCGAGGCAAGTCAAAGTAAGTAAAAACATTTAAGTCCTTGCAACGACTAGCTTCATCTGCGACATAGGTATAAAGTAAAACAATTCATTGCTAATGGTTGAGTCACGGGGCTACATAATTGAATGCCAAAGTGTGATAAGACCTCGCTGTTGAGAAACACCGCGAATCACAAAGCCTGTGTACTCGTATCGTTCGTCTTGTATATTAAAAATACATGCAAAAATGTAGCATGACAATCTGCGTTGTCACTTATATTGTTATGTAAACTCACAATGTGGAATTAGATGATTTATAGAAGACATTTACAAACTCATTAAAACTAACGTGGTACTATCGGTCATTTAATTTGAAACGTCCATGTAACACAGACGAAGGAAACTGAAAATTCTGCCGGGAACGTAGTTAAAATGTAAATTAAACGTTATTCGTTTCTATTAGAGGCATTTCTACGGAAAGTTCGTTTGCTGGGTCAGTGCGGCAAACTTAAGGCTGGTTCGGAACCAATTAGTAATTTAGTCGAGTAGGGAGTATTTTAGAAACTAAATAAATATGTCTGAGCATCGAAAATTTTGTACAGTAGGTAGGTACCTACCTAGATTAGTAAATGATTTACCATCGATAATATACCTACACATGGTTAACATCTTAGCCTGTTTTGCAAAATGTGGTTATAGAATTTGTTCTTCTACTCCACTCTGGGATGAAGGCGTGACGGTAGACGGTACGAGTATGTATGTATTTACCATCGATTTTACCAAACTGGAATAAGACTTAATCCGAGATTAGTCTATACAAATTCGGCGTTTAATCTAGGTATAAGACCTTATTCTCGTTTGGTCGAATCCGCCTTTAGTCGAATAGATCCATTGCCTTCTATTTTTAAAATATTCTCTACTCGAACAATTTACTAACGTAGTGTGAACCACCCTCAGTGGATAATAAGCTTTCATTCGCTAGTTGACGACCCTAGCGCAGAGATGTTTTGTTTTTGATATGGTTAGGTATGAATGAAATTCCTATTTTTAAGTAGACACGCATAATAAATACCGTTGTAAGTTTATATCATTATGGTATTCAAAATACGTATCTTAAGTAAGATTTTCCTCACAAAACACGACAAAAGACACGATTACGATATCAGTTTAAGAGGGAAACTTCTGAAACTGAACATTGGGTATTAAAGACCAACGAGGCGAAAACAGCGGCGACAAGCAATGAATTATCTCTGTGCACGACTGTGAATTATTATTTGAAATAAACACTTCCGTAGTGGACAAATTAATTATACAACAACAATAGAGGTATCAATTTGTTTGTCCGGAGACTAATAATGAGGCTGCCTGGTTGGAGGTGTAGGCATATTAGCTTTATGAAAAATCCCGTAGTAGATTCCGCCACTGTCATGCAAAGTGTGAATCAGACTTTATGTTGCCCCGGGTTTACACATAAAAAGATGCTTTGAAACGTGCAAATTAAAGCCTTACATGGAATAATCTATTTGAACTATTAGCCCTAGTTTTGAATTTCCATTGGCACCTAAACACATCAAAAAGTCCAAGGATACAAGATAAAAGATTATGATATTTGAACAGAATATAGAAACATGTTCAATTTTCTACTTGTCTCCTTATTTCAGACATGAAACCCCGCGTTATTAGTTCATGTCTCACATGTTTATGTTATGAGGACTTTAAATCTATCTGGCAACTGGCAACATTACATGATTCAGTGCAAGTCACTACGAACATAACTCAAAATAATAATATTGTTATGATAGTAGTCTCCATTAACAGACATCAATATGAATGGCGTTCATTCCGTCGGATATTGAATTGATAGATTGATTCCTTCAGCGCAGCGCGTGACTGATAAAATTCCTGCTGTATAGATTTATATGATGAAGACATCATGTACGTACATCGACAGTGGATCAAAAAAAAGATGTACTTATCCACTTTTTCACCTTATTGCATTATAATAAGGTTTAAACTTATAAACTTCACACTGAACATCAATATAACAAGCATGACATTGACATTCACAATGACAAGGGGACCGATTTTTGACTTTCGAGCGTCGATTTCAAAAGCGAGCGGTAGACAATATTCGAATGCGAATAATTTTCACGCTTTATTTTCGAATGGTCCGAAATTCCCTTTTTTTGAGATTCTCTCTTGAGACTGAGGGATTGACTAAATAAATAGTATTGTTACGTTGGAAAATTTTTCATTATACGCAGAAAGAGGATGTTTTACCGGTTTTTAAAAATTCATATTTTAAATGCGAATACATGTGTGAAGCTAACAAAAGTTGAAATTATAACAAGAAATGTATTATATAATTGCGAATGAATTTTTTTTATGCTTATTTTACAAATTCTTGAACTTTAAGTTCACTTAGTTACAAATTTAGGAAAAATTAAACGCTTTCTCGTCTGTGGATGTCTGTGGCGTTGTTAGGTTTGTTGTATATTTTAGTATTATAAGGTTTGACAGATGTCAAATGTCAAATTATACTTTATATTGATATTTTTTGACATATTTTTATAATTTAATTAATGATTTAAATTATTGATAGAATTCAAAACGAATGACACGGACCACTCGTGTTCATATTTTATATCGCTCGCAAGTCAAAAATACCATTTCACTGTTTTTTATTACTTTCGATTGAAACTTTCGAGCGTTAGAAAGTCATAAATCGGTCCCCGGGTTTGCTCAACATTTTTATTGGGTGAGTGTGATCGTGTTGAAGACATGGATTGCGTTTTGTTTTGCTAAATGATAACTTTTACAGTTTTTAATCGGCAATGAAACTGACCAGTATCCGGCCAATATGTAGGTATGATGTAAATTAAAACAATGATATTATGCAGATAAGTTTATATACATTATATATGTATAAGACGTAACCAAGAAGCGAATGCAATGTATGCTGTCTAGCAAAACCAGTCCGTGGGTCCACGGAAGACCAGCGTCGCACTTCCACTAGGTCGTACGACATATAGCTGAGTGGATACCATTTTCGCAGCACTACTTTTTTAGGGTTCCGTAGCCGAATGGCAAAAAACGGAACCCTTATGGATTCATCATGTCTGTCACAGCCACTTTTTTCCGTAACTATAAGAGCTATACTGTGGAAACTTTGTAAATAGATGTATTCGGTGAACCGCTTTAAGATTTTCATACAAAAATAGAAAAAAAACAATAAATTTTTGGGGTTCCCCATACTTAGAACTGAAACTCAAATATATTTTTTTGATCAAACCCATACGTGTGGGGTATCTATGGATAGGTCTTCAAAAATGATATTGAGGTTTCTAATATAATTTTTTTCTAAACTGAATAATTTGCGCGAGAGACGCTTCCAAAGTGGAAAAATGTGTGTCCCCCCCCCCCCCCCCCCGTAACTTCTAAAATAAGGGAATGATAAATGTAAAAATAATATATGATGTACATTACCATGCAAACTTCCACCGAAAATTGGTTTGAACAAGACCTAATAAATTTTTTTTTTTTAATTCAATTATTAAAACATTTATCAAAGTTACAACGAGCTACAAGAACTTTTAGATAATGTATTCTTAATATCTACGTTATAAATCGTAAACCGCATTTTACCTTTCATTCAATCCACTCCAATATAATAAAGAATAAAGAAATACATTTATTTAGATGTATAGTGGTACGAAACCCTACATGCGCGAGTCCGACTCGCACTTGGCCGCTTTTTTTACACACTGTAATAATTAAATTTATAATTAAGCAAAATAAATGTTTTTTTATTCTATTCTACATATAACAACGCATAGGCATAAGTATAATCGAAACTTCGATGTTGCACAATACTATGTATGTTCTTATCTTTTCAAAGAAAATCGATTGTCGATGGTTGCGTGTCGATTAAGTCGATTCTGAATCTACTATTTCTGTAGTTAAGAACCCATAAAGCCATAAACGTAGCATAGGCAGTAGGTACACGAGTATTGTATCGCGCATATTACTGCTTCCTATTTGCTAGTCAAGTAGGCAGATAGGATGAATAACAATAGGATATGATGTATAATGTGACTTACTTTGGAAAATAAATATCATTCATTCATTCATTCATAAATGAATACCCTAGGGTCGGGTGCAAAATGCGCATTTTGCTTACTTCTATTACTAATAATAATACCTAGTTATGACGTATTTATGACTCCCTTCGGCGCCTGAGACTCACCGAGTGCGTCCGAGCGCATCGCCCTCGTCACGCCCGCGACGCAACTTATGCGTCGAAACTTTTTATGCTGCAACTCCTGCAAGATATTTACTTTATATTCACTAAATTTTTTAATTGTCGATAGATGAAACGAAATTTTATTTAATGTCTCACAGCATAAACTCGTACCATACATATGATACCTACATGGGTTACGTAGCAAAACATCTAAACTCAAATCAATTTTTCTCTGAATTATGATATTTCCCAATGTTGGATAGTTGAAGACATTTGTAGATATTATTAAGTGCATCTGCAGGATTAAAAATTGCAGTAAAAATAATTATCTTAAAAGTTCAATATCCTAAAAACGGCACAGAATAAGTAATAGTAAAAGAAAACGGTTAAGTTTGGGATAGATATGGCATTTCATAGGCAAAGCGGCCAGAAATTATGAAAACTACAACCCCTTAAAGGATTTCAGTCGACTTAGGGCAGATTCGACCAAACGAGGATAAGGTCTTATACCTAGATTTAACGCCAAATTTATGTAGACTAATCTCGCAATAAGTCTTATTCCACTTTGGTAAAATCGATGGTTAACCTGTAACCCTGTATGTTCACACGCATGTATTGTTTTTCTTAGTTAAATATTACTCCTATTATTATTTGCGCTGACATTTAAAAAATATTTTAACCAAACCGGTGATAAATGAAACAAACATTTACATATATTGTAATAAAATAAATTTGTCAAGAACGTAGCAAGTGGAAAGAAGTGGTCTCTGCCTACCCCTCTTGGAAACAGGCGTGATTTAATGTATGTACTATGTATGTATGTACTGACTGACTGACATTTAAACACAAAGCCCAAACCGCTGGGTCTAGCTAGAGATTCCAAATTTGGCACGAAGGTTCCTTATGAGGGAAGGGGTTAAGAAAGGATTTTCCGAAAATCGACCCCCGACGGGAAGAAATAGGGGGAGTAGCGGGAAACTAGTGGCGGGGTTCTCTAGTTTATTGTAATAATGATTACTATTACATTTTCACTGACTTCATGATTTACGAGTATATACGCCGAATTAATTGTAAATACCTGCATACCAATACCGAAATCATTTTAACAAATCGAACACAAAAACTGTAATGTAACACTAATACGCAGCGCAGGTCGGTATTTCGGCAAACAAAGAATTCTCACCGCCTACTTGGTTGACGTGTACATCTGATAAAAAGTAACTGACCTAAAACCGAGTAAAATGTATTTTACTCGGTTCCATGTATGTAACCTTGAATAAAGCGTAGCGTAGGTACTAGGAGATTGCAACGACATTTGCGTAGAAACCAGCTTTCGATGTTCGTGGCTGTGTACATATCGGTAATCAATAGGAATCGGAATGACAGACGTTATCACCTCACCACAGGGAAGATGTGTTATCTATCATCTCGAATACACCGATAAGACTTTCCATTTGAGTATAAAGTCACATTCCTTTCGAGGCAATCAAAATAAACTACGCAGAATGTAAGTATACAGCATGTCCCAGAATTAAACTACTTTTTTTTTGTAAACTGTTTAACGTGAAATTAGAAATAGAAAACTGAATAGAATATATATTTTAAACCTTGGACCTATGAATCCTATATCAAAATCTTCTAAATTTACGGATTCGTGGTTCGTAAAAAACATACCCTAACATCGTATAAAAATGTATACTAAAACACAGTGACGTTTTTTGACGTGTGCTTTTATGCAATAAATACTTTGATTTGATTTGATTTGATTAGTGAAACCAAAGGTACTTAACATTTTCTTTCGAGGTACGCACTTGAGCGAGATGGTTACCTACCTGATAGGAAGTGTAATCACAAATCACCGCTGCACATAAACACCATTTACTCAAGAAAGGTTGTAAGTCCGTTACCGGCCCGGCCTGTTAGAGAAATGAAAGCTCTTGGAGGACCCAATATCAAGATTGCTCCGAAACACAGCATAATTGCAGTTGATTCCACAGTTTCACCGTATGGGGCAGAAATCGGCTTGTGAAACTTACGATGGAAAAACGCCATTGAACAAGGCAATTTTGATAGAAAAACAATCGACGTATTACCACCTGTTTATTTTTTTACCGTCGATGGGGGAAATTTTCGGCTGCTAAAAAAATTTACAATTCTACAGGGTGTTCGGCACATGGACCGTCAATTTTTTTTGGGATATTGTTGGGGTTATTTGTTATCTTTTCGCCCTTGGACTTAGGGTCATAAGGGTCACGGTTTTGGAGATATGATTTGTTAAATGTTTTTTCTCAAATTTTCCAAAATTCCTCCTTTAAACGTTCGTAACTTTTTTATTTAATAAAATAATATAATAATAAAATAAAGTTTATTTGTCTAAAGAAAATTACAACTTATGAGTTCCCGGTGGGACCCAAACTAGGCGGAGCCTGTATCTTGGGACCCGGTGAGACGGTTCACAGTATGATTTGACAAGCAGTTAAGACTGTTTTAGGTAAAATTAACATAGCAAAGCAAGCAAAACAAAGCAAAGTTCTTATTGTATCTAACATTACACTGTATGTGTGTGTCATTTGTTGGTAGGTGCATGTGCGTGTCTGTGTCAATGTGAGTGTATGTGTGTGTCTGTGTATGTGTGTGACTGCATTTATGCGTGTTACAGAAAAATATGTTGTATTTAAAACTTGTTAATACATGCTTGTTCAAATACTAATAGTTTTTATTCTAATTGATAGTCTCAAAGGGACGTACGAGGTTTTTTATTTCACAAATTTACTGTTTGTGTAAAAAAATCCAACTTCAAAATTCAATTATTAAAAACCTAAATACAATTTTGGGGTTTATTTTGTTTTAAAAACTACTCTAGCTAATTACCTTTCTAACGATGTGCTACACATTAGTAAAAAGTAAACGGGAATATCCACAATTTCAAAGAAAAGTTAGAGAGCACCTAGATAACTCGTTACCTAACTGGTGGATAGGCAGAAGCGGCCCGATTCCTTGGCCCGCAAGATCTCCAGACCTAGCGCCTTATTTGTTAAATAAAACTTCGCTTCAGTACTTGTAAAGTATTGAAATGAAGTTTTATTTAAAAAATACTTGAGAAATTGCGTAGGCACTTCCGTTACATAAACTAGTTCTTTTGCCCGTCCCCAGACAAAAGTCTAAGGGCGTTAGGTCTAGAGATCTTGCGGGCCAAGATATCGGGCCACTTCTGCCTATCCACGAGTTAGGAAACGAGTTATCTAGGTGCTCTCGAACTTTTTTTTGAAAATGTGGATATTCTCGTTTACTTTTTATTAATGTGTAGCACATCGTTAGAAAGGTAATTAGCTAGAGAAGTTTTTAAAATAAAATGAACCCCAAAATTGTGTTTAGATTTTTAATAATTGAATTTTGAAGTTGGTTTTTTTCACACAAACAGTAAATTTGTTAAATAAAAAACCTCGTACGTCCCTTTGAGACTATCAGTTAGAATAAAGACTATTAGTATTTGAACTAGCATGTATTAACAAGTTTTAAATACAACATATTTTTCTGTAACACGCATAAATAAAAAAGTTACGAACGTTTAAAGGAGGAATTTTGGAAAATTTGAGAAAAAACATTTAACAAATCATATCTCCAAAACCGTGACCCTTATGACCCTAAGTCCAAGGGCGAAAAGATAACAAATAACCACAACAATATCCCAAAAAAAATTGACGGTCCATGTGCCGAACACCCTGTATATGGAACCCTTCCCCATAATACAGCTTACACAGCACGCAACGCAACGCTAACTTAACGTCTTTTCGGATAAAAAAATAATCCAATCGGAGACAGAAAACAGTCGTTGGTGATACGAGCTGCTGTACGCGGAATCCGGTCAAATGTAATAAAATGACTATACTGAGAAGTGTTCTTTCCGTGATTCATAACATAAGTCATAACGAGAGTTTTAAGAGATATGATATTAAATCGCCGTAATCTCGAACAATACACTAGCTTCATTTCGTTTCATGAATGAAGGGTGAACGCTAAAGTGACTTGAGTCACAGTGTAAATTTGTCTAGGTTGACTACCAAGCCTTGGCCTCCGACGAACCGATTCTCAAACCACTAAGCACTAACATTCACGCTAATTAATGCCTAACCCAGCCTTGTAGATGGAGATAAGAATTTATAGCACGATGTATGTATACAATAATACTACTTTAAGTTATGTTTATACATATGGACGATTACATTTTACAACAACGGTACCTACTACGCTATCTTTCGCCAATTATCTACGTTTAGGTGGTGTTTGTGAATATTGTGAATCACTTTCCGCGAAACCAAACGCACAGACATGAACCATTTACCAGCGGTAGGTACGCTGAGTTACACTGAAAGCTTTTCAGGGTACAAGACATCAACGTTAAATGAAACTGGATAGCGGAACATTACAACTGGCTAGAGTTACTCAGAGCCATAATTCTGGCTTTGATTGGTATGATCACGAAGTAGCTTAAGGCATCTAGTGGGAGATCTTAGGTCCTGCACCTTGCATTTTTGAGACAAAGCAAATCCCTTGGACCAGGTGTTCCTGGGGGTGATCTGAGCTGATTTAGGCCGGGTGCCCAGTGGTACCCCCCCGCAGGTGGGCAGGGGAGGGGGGGGAAAAGTGCATCCGGCGCACCTCACTCTAAATTTAATATCTCCATACATCTAACAAGTATATCAAGTTTGGTGTCTTTTTCTTATAATTCGAGGACGAGGAATTCATTTCTGGAACAAAAATTTTACCCACCCATACAAAAAAAAAGAGAAATTCAAAAATTAAAAAAAATCTTTACATATTTTTTTCCGAAAATTTTAGTTTTTCTTAAAACTATGGTGATTTGCGTCACAAAAAAAATACTAGTAAATAGCCCAGTTATCTTACTATATAAAAAAAATTACTTGTCATACATTATTTGTCTGAAAACTGTGTTAAAAAAAATATTTTGTGCCGCGCGGCGGACCACGCCCAAATAGGTACACGCTGTCAGATTTAGTATAAGGGACGCATTCAATTTTAAACTTTATTTATTCTACATACACAAGTAGGTAATAAAATAAATACGTCCTGTAATTATAAAAGAAAGGGTAAATAAATTAAAAATTACAATATAACTGAATATGGGATTATTTTATTAGAGATCTTAGGTCCCGATTTCTAAGGGAGCCTTGCATTTTTGAGACAAAGTAAATCCCTTGGACCATGTGTTCCTGGGGGTGATCTGAGCTGATTTAGACCGGGTGCCCAGTGGTACCCCCCCGCAGATGGTCAGGGGAGGGGGGGGGGGAGTGCATCCGGCGCACCTCACTCTAAGCTTCATATCTGCATATTCTGCATACACCTAGCACCTATGTCAAGTTGGGTGTCTTTTTCTTATAATTCGAGGACGAGGAATTCATTTCTGAAACTAAACTTTTACTATCCCACACAAAAAAATAACTTAACTTTTTTTCCAAAAATTCTCTCCTTGCTTAAAATTATGGTGATTCTCCCAAGAAAAAAAATACTAGTGAATAGCCCAGGATATCCTACTAAATAAAAAAATAAACTTGACGTAGGTACATTTTTTTTAATAATTGTGTTAAAAAAAAATTGTATCGCGAGGCGACCCACGGTACGGTCAGCCACACCATGTTGAGACAACTTTTCGTAGGCACCCCCCTCTCGGCCATATTGCATAAGTATACAGGGTGATAAATTGAAATGTCACAGTACGGGGAGCTCGGAAACTAAAATTAAGATAATGTTTTAAGGAACCAAAGCCTTGATTTTGGATAGGACGTAATACTTACTGCAATTAAAGGTTTCGCCTTGGTATTGGAAAGGGAATCGAACCAAGTACTTTTCCGGAATAAGAATACCTACATCGTTTTATTGCTGTATTTGATGCGTAAAGTGGTAAGCAATGATTAACATTGGAGCAGCTGTTTCCAAAATGATCAAAATTAAGAGAAATTATGCAAAAAAGGTCAACCGCTGGGTTTGTTTCCCGGTTAGTTACTAACGTACGAGGGCCGGTCCAAAAAAAGTTAGTCAACGGCGTATTATTAATCCTATTGATTTCATTTTATTGCAGCTTAAAGGCAAATTTCATTACAAAGTCTTTTGTATAATGTCATTGACCAGTAACATACAGTTATTTTTTTACAAATTAGAAGAAAAATATGTGTGTTACTTTTTATTCGCAACGATGGAGGTATCGCGGGAAGAATTTCGTGCTATGATATATTACGATTATAAACGAGGGCTAACTTACAAGGATTCTCATGAAAAGTTAACCAGTGCTTTTAGGGCATTATTTCCATCTCTTGCCACTGTCAGTTACTGGTTCCGTGAATTTAAGCATGGGCGGAGCGACGTCAAAGATTATCCTAGACCGGGGCGACCGCCAACGGCAGTCACTCCAGAAAACGTCATCAGGATGGAGTGGCTAATCAAGGAATCTCGAAATATTACCAAGCGAGAGATTCAGATCGAACTGAAGGTTGGATCCCACGCAGTTTCAACCATTTTGCATGATCACCTTAAAGTTCGGAAGGTTTCGTCTCGATAGATACCACATTCACACCGGAGCAAAAAGATAGACGTGTCGATTGGTGCAAATTTATGCTAAATAAATTCGAAGGAGGCATATCACAACAAGTGACCTACATTGTGACATCTGACGAATCTTGGATATACAGCTAAGACCCATTTACAAAACAACAATCGACAGTATGGGTCTTTGAAGAAGATGATTTACCCACTAAAGTAGTTCGCGGCCGAAGCGTCAACAAAAAAATGGTTGCTGTTTTTTTTCGAAGAAGTGGGCCTGTAGCCGTAATTCCACTAGAAGATCGGAAAACGGTTACCATTGGCTTGGCCGTGTCGATTGCCAGTACCATGGATTTTTTGAACAAATCGGGAGTGCAACTGCTACCACAGCCCTGATCCCTATAGCCCTGACCTGGCTCCATGTGATTTTTTTTATTCCCCACGGTAAAAAAATCATTACGTGGACGAAAATTTTCGACGGCGGATGAAGCAGTGGACGAATTCAGGGGACTTTTTTGACCTTCCGCAAGAACGGTTTTTTTCCTGTTTTGAAAGTTGGTCTAGTCGAATGCATAAGTGCATAGATGTAGCAGGGCAAATACTTTGAAAAGTTGTAAATAAAGTTTTATTATATTTCTTTAATTTTTTGTTTAACTAAAAATTTTCGGACCGGACCTCGTAGGTATGTTTTATTACTTAAATCCCTAAATGAAGATTTTGCCTTTTAAGGATTACTTTTCCGAATGGAGACCAACGGGACCATAATACTATGTATGTATTAAGGAAGATTTAAAACAAAAAAAAAAATGATTAAAATAATAAAGAGGTACCCACTCATACACGACACGTTCCATATCAAGGTTTTTTAAATTTTTGCTGTTTCGTAAGAACAGTAAAACATATACAAGCGCCAAATTGGGTATGATTATATGACAAACCCTGAAGAAAAACCACCCATACTAAAAATATAATCAATTGTGAGTTGGGTCGCGTGGATTCGATTCGAAATTGGAATATAATAATACGTAATGTGCGGCAGTGCGGAACCCTCGGTGCGCGAGTCCGATTAGCACGCGACCGGTTTTTTTTACAATAAAGGCCTTGGTTTCTAACAACATAATAATACCCAGTAACTTATCGTTTCCAATTTGTCCATTGACTGACCCATTCTGATTGCTTGTAAAGTAAAAGTTTTACCTATAGCATAGGATAATCCCATATTCAGTTATATTGTAATTTTTAATTTATTTACCCTTTCTTTTATAATTACAGGACGTATTTATTTTATTACCTACTTGTGTATGTAGAACAAAGTTTAAAATTGAATGCGTCCCTTATACTAAATCTGACAGCGTGTACCTATTTGGGCGTGGTCCGCCGCGCGGCACAAAATATTTTTTTTAACACAGTTTTCAGACAAATAATGTATGACAAGTAATTTTTTTTATATAGTAAGATAACTGGGCTATTTACTAGTATTTTTTTGGGACGCAAATCACCATATTTTTAAGAAAAAATAAAATTTTCGGAAAAAAATATGTAAAGATTTTTTTTTATTTTTGAATTTCTCTTTTTTTTTGTATGGGTGGGTAAAATTTTTGTTTCAGAAATGAATTCCTCGTCCTCGAATTATAAGAAAAAGACACCAAACTTGATATACTTGCTTGATGTATGGAGATGTTAAATTTAGAGTGAGGTGCGCCGGATGCACTTTTCCCCCCCCTCCCCTGCCCACCTGCGGGGGGTTACCACTGGGCACCCGGCCTAAATCAGCTCAGATCACCCCCAGAAACACCTGGTCCAAGGGATTTGCTTTGTCTCAAAAATGCAAGGTTCCCTTAGAAATCGGGACCTAAGATCTCCCACTTTAA
Organism: Acleris laterana; assembly: GCA_963966035.1. Classification (NCBI taxonomy): domain Eukaryota; kingdom Metazoa; phylum Arthropoda; class Insecta; order Lepidoptera; family Tortricidae; genus Acleris; species Acleris laterana. Next base: position 11,133,950 of record OZ014444.1, on the reverse strand, counting down.
TTATTTAGTTCACAGTCCGATCTAAGTATACTGTCAGTGTTTCATTACGATAAATTAACGATGCAAGCATTGTTCTCGTTCCATTTGAGTGACGGTTCGAATACTATATCAATGTTAACAAACGTGCCAATACGTTTGGCAAACACTTTAAGATGGTGTAATGATAAACGTAATTAAAACATGACAGCGGCTCGCAGGAATACTCCCGTTAGATTGATATTTTCAATTCATATCAATTTAGAAAAATCAAGCAGCTATCAGGTAGACTAGTTACTATTTTCCTTTTTTATTCTTTCACGCCTATTTTACTGAGTTTATTTTATTTATTTATTTATTTATCTTGCTAAACCGCCTAGAAATTGGAGTTCCATCGACAGTATCAAATTGATTTCACGAATGGGAAAAAATGTTACTGGAAAAAACGAGTCTGTGGAAGAAATTTATGTAATAAATCCAAATTCAATAAAATTGTTTTAAATGTAATTCCAGTAAGGCGTCAAAAGCTTTGTTAGACCTGGAATTAATTAAATACATCAGCAAAAAATTACTTTCAAACAAAGAGGAATGCATGCCAAGGTGCGCACATTTGAACTATCTACATAACTAATGACCGCCACACGGCAAATAGGTAATAATTTGCAGTTTACACGCAAATTCTATAAATCCAAGAATATCCAAGTCCAAAGCAGTAAAGTCTAGAGTAACACATTTCTCGGGGTTAGGTACATATTTCTTGGAGACAAACTGTATTGCGAATAAATTCTGTATGTGGTTCTTCGATTTGTCCAAGTATGTTGTTCCCATTAACCTTAAAGGAAAACTCAGTTGTATGATTGTAAATGAAGGTCACACGAAACATGTCTAGTCTCCCGTCAAATGTAAGCATGAAGCCCAGCCATAGAACATTTTCAACAAACAAACAAACAAACTGCGTTTGAGATCATCCTGCATTATTTTATAAGTTTGTGTTTTTAAACTTCATTTATCCTCATCTGTTAATTAAAGGTAATATATAATATAAAGTCTTAAGGTGCGCTACAAGCAATCTTCGAATCGCGTGGGATGCTCTATCATTTAATCTGCGGGTTAACCTTTAAACACTATCTGAGGATTTACGTTAGGACGCCTTGTGAAATTAAATTATAATCCATTTCGTGAGTATGCTTTGAAATCATTAAGATACTCCCAGCGTTAAAACAGTTAAAAAGTGTAAAAGAAATACAATTCAATGTTTGTTTTATTTTGATGAACTGCATTCTGAAAATCATTATCACTATGTCACTTGAAAGCGAGCCTGCGAGCGTAACTTCAGCCACGCAAAGCAATGCCATAAAGGAATCAAATAGCATTATTGTATGATGACATAAAACGCAGGAGTGTCTGTTCAAGTGTCACGCGCCGGAGCCGCGGTTGAATTGGCGGAATTAATTTGAGTACCCGCAGCTTATTCTTGGTGATTGGTCGGCCTCGTGTCATACATTTGTTGCCCGCAGTACCTACAGCTGCAAGCGATTACGACACTCAATGTTGTTGTACCCTAGCATTTAACCATACGGATTAATTGCAGAGCGCTAATACCTACAGGCGTAAAATTCGTACGTATCTAACAATAAAACTACTTCAATTCAACGATTGTGTGTGTAGTGTAAAAATATCCGGTTAATCGGCCACACATCCGCGACACCAGTAGGTCTCTAATGCGACACAGATTTTTAAACAAATCGATTGTAGATGTGGCGAATGGTAAAACTAGCGCATTCACGCAAACCACGTCTAAGACCATAAAAGGGTAACGAGCAATGGCTTTAAACAGGTGTCGTGAAACCGCTGTGAATTAATGATGATGACATTGATGACGTACTAGGTAGTATTTTCTTTTTAAGTTCCCATGATTACATGAACGAGTGTACCGGGCGATTACAGGAAATTATTTTTGATAAAAAATACTATTATTTCTCGAATCTAAAATCATGGTGTGTGTATATTTATTTATCATACGACCTAATCGTTCTGATGGCGTTTTATATTATGATGAGTCAAGATTTCAAGAACAAAACAATGTGTCCGGGAAGCACATTTAGCATTGCGTCGTAGGTAAGTACTAGGTAGGTATATGCCTAAGACGGAAGGGTTGCCATTGTAGCGCCCATTGTGTTAGTATCTCGAAATAGAAATCAGTGAAACCACACACGTGTCGAATCTTTCCAATTGCATGAAATTTCCGTTCCAAGGTTAGAGAAATCCTACAGATCGAACCTGCCTACTAATGTCGGAGATTGACCCCGCTTTTTTGATATTATTATCAACGAGGAACGAAGTCAAGGGCAAAGAGGCCAGACAATCACTCAGTTGAGTAAATACCAACGAGAACTTAAATACAATAAACCTACCTGTCCATGCTTCGCTACGTTGTGGCAAGAAATTAATGAGGGTCTTCGGCGTAGGTAGGGATTGTAATATAAACACAGTAGGTATGATGAAAAACCAACCGAGGATGAATGACGAACAGAGCACAAGACAACAAGTTTTTAGGTAGTGGAAGAGGTACAACGACCGTGAATGATAATGACACATCTTATACCGAAACGAAAAACCACAACATGTAGTCAAAAACAAGACCATGCAAATGAAACGGGCTTTGGGCGATTGTCATCAGTGGACTGAACAGTCGGAAAGTGCATTAACCTCTGTACCTCGTGCACTTTATGGTGTTCTCCACCCCAAATGTCCCTCCAGTGGATAAGGTGGTGCAGGTGGTTCATGTAGTTGTGGTGGCGCGCGACCACTTTTTTGCGGGAGTCGGTCGGCGAGGGAGGCGCCGTGAGGGACTGCCGGCGGGCGCCAGCGGCGACCATGGCCGACGGCAGCTGCGCCTCCAGCAGCCGCTCCGTCTCCGGGCCCTCATCGGACGAGATGCTGTCGGTGAGCAGCCGCGCCGGCCTCGACCCGCGACCCCTACCCAAACTGCACTGGGAATCCACTTTCTTCATAGCGGCGACGTTTCAAATCCACTAGTAACAATGTTCACTATTCCGATTGATAACATCGCGGTAGGTCGCGCGACACGTGCGCCGCGTCCGGCGTCGGAGCGGAGACAGACTGCGGTGCGGCGCCGGCACGTGGGCGCCGCGCACCGGGGACGTCAAAACAACGAGTCGCCCGACCGCGAGCCACGGCGCTGTTACTGACCAACATTCTTTCCTTAACTTTCAATACTGATGACTGATGACCCAATATCCAAGCAATCATTAAAAATAAAAACATCAACACATCTACTGTAAAAAACATAAGGTCATTGCCTTTAGGATACTAATTGTGTGATAATGAGTATTTTAAATTATGGAATGGTGTAGGTATGTGGATACTTTGTATTTATAATTGGACCTATACAACATTCCGTTACAATTATCATATAACAAGTGACCGATTCAAGAGGTCTTGTTGTGATAAGAGAATGAAGTAATGTGCAAAACAAAATACTAATTAAGCATATCTGCAAATTCACTGTGTAAATTGAAGCCCCTGATGAATTCCAACACCTTATTAAGACTTAAAATTTAGTTTGTTTTTTAATTTTCTTTACTAATGTAAATCATTTTTCTAATTTTTTGTTCCTTTTTTCTTCTTCATCAACAATACCCATAAAAAAAGTTGCCATCCAGAGGCCGAAGGCAAAAAGGTTTCCTCTGTAAATAAACCCTTATAACCTGTTTTATGGCGCATTTAACCTAGTTGGTCATGGCCCTGCCTATGAAGATAGCGGTCCTGGGTTCTATTCCCAGTATGGGTAGATTATGTGTGATGAGCGTGTGTTTGTTTCAGACTCTTAGATGTTATCTGTTTATCTATTTAGTATTTATTTCTCTATAATAGGTATTTATATTGTTATCTAGTATCCACAGTACAAGTAGGGATGCCATCTTTTTCTTACTAAAATAAGGCATTTACCTTCCTGACGAGAAATTTCGTTCTTGATTCTGCATTCAGATCATCTATTTCGATCCATTCCACGCATAAGTCAGAAATAAAGTATGTTTGATGCTTTTTTTTATTCAATAATATAAAGTATAATGTAGGGTACATTATTATAAAGTATGGTTTAGCCTAAAGCTTAGTTTGGGACCAGGTAATTTTTTTGTAAGTTTGTGATATTTTTTATGTTTTATTTAGGGGAATCCCCATTATATATCAACTAAGTTTTATGATCACCAATCATATCTGACCTACCTATGCCTATCCGTAATATTATAATTATGGTTACATGTGTGATCTTAACATGATTATTATTTTGTTTTTAATTTAATGCTTATAAGTTAAAACAAAGGATTATCGGTTCACAGAGTAATTCTTAATTGTTTTCAAGGGTAATAGAGAACAAAAGGAAATAAGCACTCATTTAATTATAGGTAAAATACTGGTTTCTATACACGATATTTCAAAATCATGAAACATAAAATAACCACTATTAAAAAGACTGTTCCAATACCTACTTCCAATTCATATTTAGAAATTGAGGGTAAGAAAATGTTGCTGAAGGTTTTTTTTTAAACATTTCTAAATCATGAAATACCTGCTTGTGCACTTCAATCCGGTAAGTGCTATGTGCTATGTCAAGTAGATAAAATATTATTACATTGGTATTACCAAAATTAAACTTGGAATTCTCTTTTTTTAACAGTTCGTGAAAACTCCATGTAGTTAGTTATTTTGTGTTCCGAATAAATATTGTTCTCGACTTTAAAATTCCCTATATACAGGGAAAAGTACTTTATATCGTATCGCCTCTAAAATGTACCCCAATACCCAAAACTCCTAAGTTAACGATTTTTCAAACACGAAAAACGTTTGAAAATAATAATAAAATGAATGAAAGACACTTACCCAGGGTGCAAATTACAACAAACGGTCACTGATTTACAATAGCTACATTATTACCATGTCAGGTCTTTGTTAACACAAAATAATAAGTATAATTCAATAAAAATTAGGATCTCCCTAGTCGTCGTAACTTTGCATAGGTTGGCTGTCAAGCAAGACAGAAATGAAATGAAATGTCATTTAAGTGTTACCAATTTAAAAAGCTAATATATCCCATAAAATGTACAGATGTCTCATTTAGCTCGGTCAGTATGGAAAAGTTTGAAACTATAAGGTCTATAAGACATACGAAGGTTCTGTTCTTAGGAACCATGTCATCGATTTTAATAACAAGAAAAACTGCATTCATACATTTAAAAACAAACCTGTACTTACTCAGCTCGGGAATCGAAACCGGACGTTCTGAAAACTAAAATTGACACTATTTCTTTTTACATATCGATTGTGTAGCTCTTAAGCAGCAACTGTTACTACGGAAAATTATGTCTAAAAGTAATAAAATGCATTGTTTTCATATCCCTTAATTTATTTTAGAAACTCTTCGAAATGACTACCATTTTTTTAATACAATATTCAACTCGTTTAAGTGCGAAAAATTGTCTCGATGGTATGAAAACAATGCATTTTATTAATTTTAGATATAATGTTTCAAAGGCGACGAATAACCAGCCACACAATGTACCCCTAATCACTTCAATTTCTTCAGAAAAGTTGATGAACGTGATGGCAGCACCATTATATATTTGTTCTGTTCTAGCTGAAGTTTTAACCGCTTATACGATACATTTTCTATCAAGATTGACCGACATGACCTAAGATTGTCCGTTCAAACGTAATATAATCTGTGTTCAAAAGTACAAAAAGTAAACAATATAATATGGAATGAATAAGAATGTGAAATGAAATGTTTCTCTCAAATGAGTAATAGTTGTTGGACCATTTGTTTTTGGAAAATAGTTACAATGATGTGCTTTTCAAACTAGGTAATTAAATTATGGAAAATAATAGCACGGTTCACGAAATGGCTCTGCCGCAAAAAAAGTATTACAGACAGCGTGCTCATTCTAACCCCATCGCTGATCATTGTTTTGAATAGTAAGTTGTGTTTACTTGTTAATTCACATCACATACCAAAACAAGTGATTTACCCTAGTTTTATTAATTACAGTCCTGCCCATCCAGATGATTATGACTGGTCTATTTTATACCCGGAGTTAAAACAGAATGAGACCGAGAAAAACATCGTGGAGTTTTTGGATGTTGGGTGTGGATACGGAGGGCTCTTGGGTAAAAATTATAGTATTAAAATTTAGAATTTTTTGCTTCGGCGAAAAGAGATGACATTAACTAATAACTTTTATTCTGTAAATTTCAGTCACATTATCGCCGATGTTTCCGAATAATTTCATGCTGGGCCTAGAAATCAGGGTTAAGGTGTCGGATTATGTGAATGATAGGATTAAAGCGTTGAGAATCCAACATCCAAATCAGTACCAAAATGTTGCAGTTTTAAGAACCAATGCTATGAAATATTTACCTAACTTCTTTAAAAAAGGACAGGTAAAAACGAACAAATGAATATTAGGATAAAATGTATTGCTGTAAATAGTAAAAAAATCTAAAACTGCTTTGTATTTTAGCTCAAGAAGATGTTCTTCCTATATCCAGATCCCCATTTCAAGAAGGCTAAACATAAGTGGAGAATAATTAATAAATGGTTGCTATCTGAATATGCTTATATACTTGCAGAGCAAGTAAGTAACATGACTGGTCTATGATCATGTTCTATTTTATTTAAACAAATTAACAAGCAGGATGCTTTTGTATAATTAGTGACTGTTGTATTTTTTGTTACGTTTGACAAAAGTCCTTTAAAAGTTTTGATTGACCCACCTAAACAAGCTCAGTTACTTTCCATCTAAGACTGTATTCAAACTTAAATTTAAAAAATGGTTATAATCGAAACATGCCAATTGACAAGATTTCATATTTTCAAGACTTTAATTTTATTTGTTTTATAGATACTGTTTGGAAGGAGAAAGACACTAATAGTTTTAAATTTTCTCTAGAATGAATAATTATTTTATTATTAATTTATTAAGATGTACTTATTCTAAAAGGGCGTAACTTCATTTCTACGACACAATGGACATATTACGTTAGTCCAATCTGTATATAAAAAAGTATCATGTCAACTGATAAAGGGCCACTTGCACGAAAAGTTTAACCCTGGGTTAAGACACTAACTCGAGTTAAAATTACAGTTATTGTATGAATCTGACGTCTACTAACTCGAGTTAGTGCCTTAACCCAGGGTTAAATTCTGCGTGCAAATGGCCCTAAGTCTCTATCCATCTGTCAATAGTGTCAATGTCTAATTTGAAGTATGACAGCTTTTTTTCTCGTGAAAAAGGCAATGGTATTATATCTATTCAGGCATAGTATTGGTAAAACTCGATATTTTTCTTAACTTACTTGTAATTTGAAAATAAAGAAAAATAAATCTAAATAAATATTTTGCCGTGTTCAGGAGGTAAAACCCTTTCGATTCGTATAGTAATTTGCAGGTGTCACCAAAATGAAATGTTGTCAATTGATGATTTGTAGTTAGGTATTTAACATTGTTGTTTGATATGGTATTTCAGGGCATTATATATACAATCACAGATGTAAAAGATTTGCATGAGTGGATGGTTACCCATTTCGAAGAACATCCTTTATTTGAAAGGATACCTGATGAGGAGCTGGTAAGTTGGTTTAAATGTGTTGAGTCCTTTATTTTTAGGGTTCTGCCCCAAAGGAAGTCAAAGTTGTTGGTCTAGGGGACACCGTTGATGTAGGAAAACATATCAAACTTTTATTTGGATGTCCTGTGTTTTTGTTCCTCTTTTTTTTTCCTTTTCTCCCTTTGTCTCTCTCGTGATATTATATTTTTGACATGTTTTCCTGCTGAACTACGCATGCTATTTGATATTATATTTAATTTAATATTTATAGCTTTATATAATGCTAGACTAAGTAGTATCATTGTAGTATTAAATATGGTTAAAAAAACGACTGACTGCTGAGTTTCTTGCGGCGTTTCTTGTCGGCAGTGGTCTCCTCTTGGGAAGCGCTGGTAGATTCTTGACGTGTAAAAATGCCCGTGCGGCCTACTTACTGAATAAATATCTTTAATACTTTAAAATATGTGTCATTACCAGGGTAGTGCTTATTAACCTTAACTTCAAGGATGTCCATTCATGAGCGAGTGAGATGGAAATCGTTAATTGAATGAAGAATATTTATCAAGCTGAGATTTATAAGCACTATCTATTCTGACCCAAGGTCAAGGCGGATTTTCTAACAAATAAAAATACATAAATTTGAGAATTAAAGAATTTTAGTATCTGCTCTAACAACAGTAAAACATACAAGCTTCAAAATTGGTAGGATAAAAGTACAAACCTTAAAGAAAAAAAACAAATACTAAAAGACCGGTCAACTGTGAGTTGGGCTCGTATATTTTTTATTTAGTAAAGACAACATTCAATTCGAAATATAAACTCGCAATTGACCGGTATTTTTAGCTTGTTTTATTTGCCTTACATTATTTGCTCCTTTAGATTTGTCAAGGTAATTGATGTTATATTTTTTTTTAGAAAACCGACCCCATTGTAGAAAAGCTGTATGAGAGCACCGAAGAAGGTCAAAAGGTTACAAGGAACAAAGGGGACAAGTTTCTTGCAGTATTTAAGAGAATGCAAGATAGTATGATATAAAGCCTGCATTAAATTACATTAAAAACCCTTTTATTTCAAAATCTTTTATTTCTTTTAATACAAATACTCTTAAAAATCATTATAAAAATTGTAATTATCTAAGAAAATCATGCTTAACTTAAACTGAAATAAAAACTATAATAATGCAGTCGGTCTCATTCCTTCACTTGTGAAAAAAACTTGTATTTAAATAAGGTTCATTATAACTGCAGTTGTAGAAGTAGTAACAGGCAAATGTATAACAACAGTAAATTATTACCTACTAAGCCTTTTTTCTAATAGGTTAGCCCACCTACTAAGAGGCCTTGAGATTTCCAAGTGCCGACGCATATGTCCTACAGCAGCCAGCAGCCAACTCTTCCTTTCCTCCCACTTCTTGTGTGGTAATAATGAAAACAAGAGTGCAGCCCATATCTTTGACTGGTTAGGATACATATGTAATCCCTTCTTTGCTAATGACAGTGCTCTTACATGATTTCCAGCAAAATGCTCTGCTATACTTGCTGTTGCAATTATTTCAGCAGGATTGCATTTACAGCCTCCATAATGTGCGAGGCATAAGGCTCTCTGAGCGCAGCAGCCAGCTAATCTCGCTCGTTTATTGCACTCTCTTAGACAATACTGTGCCATGCAGAACCACAACAGAGCATTACTTGGGTGATCATGAAGAGAATCACTCAGCAGCGTTATAGCGCCACTAATATTGTCATCACACAGGAGGACATATGACTTCAGGAAACCTATGTCAAATCCAAAGTTTGAATCATTATCATATTTTTGCATTTCACTTACTGCAAGTTTAGAAAGACTTTGATCCGAATGTATAAGTCCTAAAGAGCAAATTGCAAACAAGCTAAATGGTGTTGGTCTCTTTTGAGATACTTGAATACTATGGAACAATAAAGTTTTGGCATCATCTGCTCCTTTGAACATGTAAACTATTCCAGCCATTGCGACTAGAATATCAGCCTTTTCATCATCGTCATTACTCAACCAATGAAGAGCTGTATCATATGCTGAATATGATTCCTCATAGAGGCCTTTTTTATAAAGAGCAAGGGCTAATATACAAGTAGAATTTAAACTTGCTTCAGTAATTGCTTTAGACACTTTTACAGCTTCATCATATGTTTCCATTCTTGTCAATATTCTTCCCATGTTTAGGAACGTAATATTCTTATTTTCTTCATCAGCATACAGTAATGCCTTTTCATAAGACTTAAATGCTGCTTTGATAAATCCAGACCTTTCTTGAAGAATTCCAAGTATGGTACAGGCACAAGCATTGTTTGGTTCAAAATTAGAATACCACTCTACTAAGTCAATAGCATAAGGTATTGCATAAAGACCATCTATGACATACATTAGTTCTGGATTTTCTTTATAGTTGCTAGTCTTTTTCAATGTGCGACACACCCAATCGGCATACCCTAACGCACTTTCAGGGTGGAATCCAAGACGACATGCGTGTCTGAAAAGATCCATTGCTTCTTCTTCACGAATTTCTTCAGCAATCAACGCTTGACCAATCCAACTCAAAGGATATGATGGTAAAGTCGACTGACCTCGCCAGAAGCAGTAGTTAGCTAATTTATAAAGTTTCAATTTCAAATACAATATTCCCAAGTTGCACCATATTTTGGCTACTGACCACTTCCTAGTTACAAGTAGAGCTTTGATGAAACAATGCTGTGCTAAGTCATATTTTTTTATGGAAAAACATATTTTCCCAAGCAAGTTCCAGTTTCTCCAATGAGTTGGTTTTTCTTTAATGCATTTGAGTGTTAAGTTATATGCTATGTGGCAGTGAACAAGGTTCTTAGTTTCTTGATAAAATGCAAAGTAGGTAGAAGCTAGCTCATAGGTAGCAGACTGCTGGTTCCGTTTAGCTACAAGAGAGTAACATGCAATTGCCTTTACATAGATATCAATTTTCTCTTTTTTTATATTTTCTTGATTAGACTCAATAACCAAATCATCCATATAAACATATGCATATTTATTTGGTAAATTAGTAACAAGCAACAAAGTGTCTGCTAAGAGTTTCCAAAGACAAAGAAACTGTTTTTGATCCCGTAAAGCTTTTGCAAGGTAATCTATAGCTTTCTGAGCACAGTCTCTTGCACTTCCATACACTTTTGAAGTTACTTTCTTTTTGGCAATTCTAATCCATGTCTGAGCTATTCCCTTTAGGGCCAGCATACATTGAGGATCAATTGCCAATACCTTTTCATAAGTAGCAATTGCATCTTCATACTGAGTTAATAGAGAATGTATATTTCCTATTTTTGTAAGGCAGTGAGATCTTTTGTTAGGATTAACTGTCATCACCTTGGTGTATGCTCTTAATGCGGATGTGTAAGAACCACGGGAAAAATATGCATCAGCTAAACATTCAAAAGCTGTGATGTTGCTTTGATCACTTTTAATAACATTGCGGAACTGTATGACAGCATTCTCCCACGATCTCTTATTCATGTAATGCAAGCCCAATCGGAAATTAAGCCATGATTCCTGGTTCTGTGTGTTCTTTTCAGCAGCAGTTAGTAGTTCTAAATCAGCTTCTCTCAGGTCCATTTTAATATATATTTCACTTAATTGTTTAATTATAATGTTGTTTGTATTGTCCAGACTATATGCCTTTTCATAACATTTTTTAGCTTTTTCTAAATCATTCTTAAATTCATGGTAGAAATGCCCTAAATAAAGGAAAGTTTCAGGATGACTTGGATTAAGTCTAGCAGCCTTAAGTAAGTGTAATTGGCTCTTTTCATATTGCTTTATTTTCCAAAAGGCCTTGCCTAAATAGAACAAATTCAAAGGATCTTCATCAGTATTTTGTAGCAGTTTTATAGTCTCGTCGTACTTTTTGGATTTCAAGAAAAATAAAGCTTGAAGTTGGAGATAGTATTTAGTTGTTCGAAGATTCTGCATTATATTATCGGCAGGTTTATTAGTTTCAATGTAACATTCTGCAAGAAGAGCAGACTCATCAGAGGTCAAGTTCTCGAAAGGAATCTCTGAAGCGGAAGAGATTGCATGATGCCATTTTTTTTGTCTAGCAAGGGATAAAAACAAGAACTTTTTTAATGCCAATATGAAATTTGCTTCTTTTGCTTTAGTAAGAAAATTAGTAGCTAATTTTTGCACCACAGCCCACTTCTTTAACATTACAGCACACTTGAGTATAAATGTGGCTTCAGTAACATCTGCCTGATGGTAATTTACCAATGGAACACATTGCTTGTAAGCTTCTGAATATTCTGATTTTTCAAAACTTATCATAGATCTCAGCAAGCCAGGGTATTTAGAATTTTCTATTCCCTCTGTTATTTTGTGTTCATACTCTTCAATTGGTATATCGTTAAATGAATTATCTTCCACATATTTATTACATATATTTTTACAAATAAACTCGCGTAAAATAACATTATGTGAGAAGAATTTCAGTTCCATTATCTCTTTCAATGCTTTGGTATAATCATCCTGTTGTAGAATTATTTTGGCATAGAGTAACTCTAAAGAATTGCTCGGATCTTTAATGTAAAATTTATCAAGAATCTTTATCAGAGACGGTATGTCATCTACTTTACAAGGAACTTCACTTTTGAGGATTTCTAATAACTGCTTTTCTTCTGCTTCTGCTAATTTAGCCTCATTAGTTGTGTTCCAATAGTGTAGAAGTATATTTATAGCTTCACTAGACTTCAAGGAACAGCCAAGTTGACCAAGTTTGGATATTATTTCCAATGCTTTATCTTCTTCTAATTGCAAATTCAACATTTGATCATATATGGCAAAAAGTTTCAATTTCAATGTGTTATCTTCATTTCTTTCATAATAGTTGGCAAGCCCTTGCCAAGCTAGTGGATGTTCAGGTTTACTTGCAATAGCTTTTTGATATGCCAAGGGGGCTTGATCAGAATCTTTGAAGGATTTCCCAAGAAGTACTAATGCTATGTAGTTCTGTTTATCTTTTCGAAGTATGTTTTTGCAACATTCTTGGGCATCTTCATAATTATTTTCATCAATAAGTTTTCTTGCTTCTTTCAGTAATGCTTTTACATCAGCCATCTGTAACCATAAGGATTAATTAGTGGTTTCGGTTTGAAGTATAATTCACATTGACAATGCTGATTTATTCTACTTTAAAAATTGATTTAGAACAGTGCAAGGTGACCAAAAGAGATGCAACAAATATGGTTATTATTGATAAAAAAAAAATAGAAATGGGAGACCTACTTAATGCCTAACAGCATTCTCTCCGTCGACCAAGTAATCAATCAGAATTTTATATTGTGGGTTCACAGAAAAAGAAGACAGTTGTTGTTCACTAAAATGCTTCCAGAGCATTCATTTGAAAGAAAGCTTGTTAGGGGCTCATCTATTATGGATTATTCAGCACTTCATATAACAATTTGCCACTTGTACACTTGTTCCCTGGGTGTATTAGAATGATTGCAGTTTTAGAGTCAATCAGTTACTCTTCTGGTAAATTTACACCAAATGATGTGTAAAACCGTTTACATTCAATATCATTGAATCAATTTTAAAAATATTCACTACTGCCAAATCTTTGATTACTATAGTAGCCCTCAAACGAAGAGACGACTGAGGCCATAAAAGTCCGGGGCGCAACACAATGGATAACTGATAACGCGATCTCAAGGGTTTTATGGCCCCGGTCGTTACTTTGGTTGAGGGCTACTATAGTTTAGTAGTTACAGGGTAAGTAGATAACAGAAGAACTAGATTTCGTTACACACTTACTTGCACTTATTAAAAAAGTGAAACATTTCAGCAACATCAGTTGTTGTTTTATATTGTTTTTTGTATGTTTATGAATATCTTACTAGATGTCATTGCACAAAATTGCTACAAATCTCCGGCCTCAGCTTATCAATATTATTTTATACGTCCGTCCATATGTTTAAATTAAATTAAATATAATTATGACGTGAGGGGTAAATTTTAACAAAGACTATGAAACCCCTTAACATGTAGAAGGTACCTAAGATAAAAACAGACAGACGAATAGAAGAGAAGACGGTATTTCCCGTTCTACCGCAGCATACATTGAAACCGAAACAGACATGATAAGTAAATCTCAATATGTTACGGGGCCTCGAGAGTATTTTTTATATATTTACATTACATTATTTCCTATAATCTCTTATCCAGGATGTAAAATATACCTACTTCATTAGAATCATTAGAGTATAACACTTCAAAATGAAATACAATTATCTAAGTATAGACAGAAAAGGGGAATTATTATATTACGGAATAAAGAAAAAGAATCACTACATTGACTGCACCACAGATTATAGGATATGTTGGACCAAAGACTACTATTGTACACTACTAACTATTGGTTGGACTGCACTCGCCTCGCACTCAGATCTTTAGACATATTATTATCCTATAATGTGTGCTTAGATCAGTGCTGCCAGATTTTTTTGCACCTTCCCCCTAGATGTATTTAAAAAACCCCTAGTTTCTAGAGTAGTGATTGATAAAAAACTTCTGGCGATTGTATGTCATATTTATCTAAAATATAAGGATTATTACATACAAGCTACATAATATTTACAGTTACTAAAATACTAAATTGATATCAAGTTTTTATTAGAACTTATTAGGTACTTATTGGTATAGTCTTTATTATTTCTAGCGAGCCGATCTTCTACACAAAGGCCATTGTTTGTGTACAATAGTATTATCTTTCTTTGTGTCCGTAACCGCAAGCCAATTACATACAAAAAAGTTAGAACTACATTGAATGTCCATAGAATTATCAACCCTATCCTCTTAGTCAGTAGGTTTAAAACGTAAAGTGTCAGGATACTGATATGTCTTTATTATCTGGCGACAGAAGATGGCAATATTGTGTAGGGAATAAGACCGGTTCAAATAATAAAGACATATCAGTATCCTGACACTTTACACTTCAAACCTACTGACTAAGAGGATAGGGCTGATAATTGTATGGACATTCAATGCAGTTTTAACTTTTTTATATGTAATCGGCTTGCGGTTACGGACACAAAGAAAGATAATAGTATTGTACACAAACAATGGCCTTTGTGTAGAAGATCGGCTCGCTAGAAATAATAAAGACTATGCATTGAACCTACAAAATCGTAAATTTCCTTAAAATTTGTCCAAAATGTCAGGGTAGTAGTAGTGTTATTGACCGATTTTAAATGAAATTAACGATTGGTAAGAATTGTGAGAATCCTTCAGAAAATCCCCTAGACCGATTTAGTGACAACGAAACCTCGAAAAAACCTCAACGACCTGGAAAAACCTCTAGGTTTTAGGGAAAACCTCTAAATCTGGCAACACTGGCTCAGATCCGAATGTACGCCACAGATAATAATAATGTGAATTACCTTTAAATGTCAATAGTGTCAACTTTAAGGCTCCTACACACTATGCCGGCGGGTTTTTGGCGCGCGGGTATGCCGCAGCATAGTCAGGCCGTGCCAGAGGCTGTTTGTGCTGCAAGCCCGGCCGCGGCCCGGCCCGGCCGCGGCTCAATTACCCGCCGGGCTTGTTGGCGGCACACGCGCCGGCCGGTCAGCCGGAATAGTGTGTAGGCCTTTAGTGTTTATTCGCTGAGATTGTTCCATTCCACGGGACCACATGTACGGTATTCGCCAATGATTCGCGATCTTTGTGCGCCAGCGCCATTGCATTTCGTTTATACACAAAGATATTTCAACCTGAATATTAACCGCAGATCATAAATAGCTTTAAGTCCTATTCATTTGACACCATTAACAGTATGAAAAAGCAAGTAAAAAGTATAGATAAAAGGCTGTAAGTGCGCAGAAAATTAATCAGATTAATTAGAGTTCTGTAAGCGTTTTTTGGAACACGGCCATAGACTTCATTCGTTCCTTAGTAATGTCAAATTGAAATGTCACATTTCGTTAAGTTTTCAAATATTGTAAACAATGAGACGAAAATGAGTGTATTTACTGTTTTTTTGTGAATAATAACATTTCTTTAATTTTTTTACATATTTAATATATCATGACGTCTACAGAATTCTTTTCTAATTACATAAAAAAGTTGAGTAAGTCTCATATTCCTGTTTTATTATAAAATAAGTGTTAAACTTGGCACTTGCTAATTGTAAAAAATCTTTTAGGTCATCCTTTACAAGAGATACGTGAACGTTCACTGCAGTTGCTAGCTGCTAAGTTGCGGTTGGGCTGGGAGATTGACGATGAGTTATCCGGAGCGCGCGAACTATTGGAAGCCTTGTTGGCTTGGTTCCACGTTCAAAAACCAACACTGCAACGGGAAGCAATTCAGCTTTTACTCAGTACTATTACGGTAATTTCAAGTTTATAATTTTGTTTACTATAAACTTGCAACAAAATTGTGTAATCTAAACAATTAATCACCTGTTTTTAAACTCTTAAAATACTTTCTGCCGAATTTCTGCCGTCATCCTATTTTGACCTAATTATAGTTTGCTAGTGACCGGCCCTACTTAAACCAGAATTTATAATACATATAAACCTTAATCTTGAATTGCTGAAAACTGCATTAAAATCCGTTGAGTAGTTTAAAAGATCTAAGCGAACAGATAGCGGTAGCGACTTCATTTTATACTATGCAAAGATGCACATTGGGGGCACCTGCTTGGTTGCTTATCATCAAAGATGGGAATTTTCGTAGCAGTTATCAATAACTCTGGTACTTCTCATTTTATTGACTTTGGCTGTACTAACTAACATTGATACAATCAAATAAAAGTAGAAATCTTGTGTATTACCAGGTGCTATTTTTTGGGACAATGTAATCCGATTGACACATGTTTTTTAAAACAAAAATGTTCTGGATACTTTACTAGCCATTTTGTCAATGGCAGCTTTGAGGCATATTTAATATTTAGTTGAAGGAAATGGTAACAAGAATTGATAATAAATGATCTAGTAACATATTGTCTAAAACTTCTAATTAATTGCTAAATATCTATTTTGAAGTTATATTAGGTTGAAAGTTGATGAATGAGGAATCATTATGTTCTCTGCTTATCATATACTTGTGACATATTGCTTTCAATCTTCAAAAATGCCAGCTATCAAATAGTATTTTCAATCCCCAGACGAAAGCAGGTAATTACATCGTCAGAGAATATGGTGTAAAGGAACTTATTGCAAGCTTGAACAGCTTTAAACATAAAATTGATGAAGATGCTTCAGACTTATACCGAGACTTGATAGATACAATCCAGTTCTTGAATACTGTGGAGTCTGATAACAATGTAAATATACCTCGATTGACTTTGCCTTCAGTTACCAGGTGAGTACTTTACACTACAGTGTACCAGCTTTTTGGGTTGGTTTAAAGAAAGAAAAAAAAGAAAATGTAATTACAAGAATAAAAAAAGACATCAAAACATGACTACAAAAACTAGAGCCAGATGATGTAAAACACTTCCTGCTCAGCATGTTACTGATTATTCAGGCCAGGACAGGTCTTCCGCAGGAACCATTTAGTGAAATAATGTTTTTTTTTGTATTTCTTTGTTTCAAAGGTGAATTAGTCGGGAGTATTCTTAGACATGTTTTATCAAAATCGGTTCAGCCGTTTCTGAGATATTGAGCTTTAAGGTTTAAAAAACGAGAAATAAAAATTAAATTGAAAATTGAAAAACTCCCGAATCTAAACAGTCGCTCGGTAAAAAAACGTCTAAAAAGTAAAAAATAATTAGTTTGGATCGCTAAGTAAATGAAATAATATAAAATACCCCAGCTACTTAGCGGTCCCCGACATGGCGATGCATGAATCCAAATAGTAATACCTACTATAATTAAACTTAGACGTTTTTTTACCGACTGTTTAGGGTAAAGGGGTTTTTAAAATTTAAAATTTTTTTTTTCTACTATAAATCACATGTATCAAACTAATCAATATATGTCATTACTTGAATTGCTGAATCTAAATATTTATTCTGAAAGAGCACTTATATGTTTTCAGTTCTGAAAGTTTCCAGGATTCAAACAAGGATTACGTAACCGGGCTGAAGAATGAGAACTCAACAAAAGAATCTTCAAGTTGTGATCGGTCTGTCAGTCATAACTTATGCAATGTGTAAGTATGTCGTAATATTCTCAAGATTCATATTCAAATTACTTTTCTTGCCCCATGCCCTTTCCCCAGGTCCAAGCTATCTCATTAAAGTTGGTTAAGCAGTTTGGTTGTGAAAGCGTAACAAACAGCCAGACAGACAGTTATAGTAAAAATTATATTATTAGTATGAATAAGATCTATTTCATCCAGAACAATTTTTAATATGAGTTTTATTAACTCCATTTTTACGGTTCCATACCCAAACGGTGCCAGGGCCCTATAACAAGCCTACACCACAGGTCTTAAGTTTAACTTTATGGACTGTTTTGTTTAAACTTTAATAGATGAAGCCTTTTTCTTTATTGTATCTATAGCTAATTATTTAGGCGGTTCATTAATAAAAATAATATTACAATGACACAGGTTTGGGTTACAGCATGCTTGGGAGGTCAAAGCAGAAATAGGAGCTACGCCAAAGCAGAGCTCGACTCTGTAAAATGTATATTTGAAATAGGCTATCATGCGACTTGGAAAAAGCTACAATGTAGTAAATAAAATTATAACTGGGGAAAAATGCGACCGAGTAAAATCACGAATGGGGAACAACGATTGATACGCGGAATTATCGAGTTTGGCGAACAGGGTCTATCTACTTTTTTTAGACGCTATCTTAAATTAATGTTCATGTTTTTTTGCACTATGAATTTGAGGACATTTTAAAAACACGTGTCTTATTGTGATGTTTTAATTAAAGGTCAAAAGACACTGATGGCATCAGACTACTCCTCTTCCCTTGGGTTCAGTTGTCCTCATCGGATAGCAAGACATTGTTGCTGGTGGAGGACGCACTAAAGTTGCTCAAATCTACTAGAAGATGCTGTCGCTTCATTTGTGACGTATTTTTACGTGATTTCCCAGCTGAAATATTTTTGAATAAACCATCTATTGTTCAGGTATATTTTGTTACTGTTTATAAGTTTCCATAACCTGAATGGTCTAGGTATATCAAGTGGCATAATCATCGTTTGTCCTAATGTGCATTTTGGCTGAAAATAGTGAAACGTTTTTTTTTATTGTTATAAAAAAACTAACTTTCTTAAAAATAATTTCAGCTTATAAGGATTTTCGGCGAAATACAATAGGACAAACAATTTTATGTGTTTCAAAGGAATACCATCCTGTAAAAACCTTTTTCTTTCAGAATTTGTTGGTAATGTCAGATACCGGGGACACGCGACGCTCAAGCGAAGCATTGTTGGTACTGTTGTGTTTGACACAAGCCTTGCGCAAAAGAATCTTCGAATTGTCCTCGATTAATCTAAATAATGATGTGAATAAGGTACCTAACCCATCAATATTGCTCTTTTCTTTAAGTCTTCAAGACTGCGCCGAGCGTACGCTGGATGTCCAGCGGTGCCCTCATTTATTATTATTGTGTTTTGTAATAAACTAAAGTGTTTTCTTAAAAGCGGACGGTGTTTTTTTGTACTACAAATGAAAACGCAACTTATAGGATATATCATATAAATTGATAACTCGATCGAGTTATCAATTTAACGGAAAAAAGTGGTACCTTTTCCCGTTAAGCTGACTACTCATATGATAATTGTTACTAAAGTTTGTTACGTCTCATAAATAGTGTTTTTACTTGCGCTACAAAAACACAACACATCGTCTGATTTCATTGAAATTCTTTACTTAATTAGAAAACACAATAATAGTGATGAGGGAGCTCCACGTTTTCTCGGCGCAGTCTTAATCAATTAAATTCATAGTCAATTACTTTTATAATCAAACTCAAGGTTATTGATGGAAGGTTATGTATGAATAAGCTTCAATGAAGGCAAAACGAAAAAAAAGCTATTTCTCTTATGAAGGGGAATACACAACAACTATAAACATGAATTTACTAATACTTTCATACGTACGTTTTTTTTAGATTTTAGAAAGTAAAGAAACTGACGATGGCATCAACATCGAGCTCCAGGAGTTGGTTGGAGATAGATCCCCTGACTTGGGTAGGCAGGATGATGACCTCGCTGCTTTGAGACAGTGGCCTGCCCCTGTTTATGCCTTGGACTCGATGCATGCGGTTCTCTCCACTATGGCCAGAAGCGTTATTCTAGTTGATCCTACGGACAGTAAAGAAGTCCTAGACTTGGTAACTTTATTTAAATACATACATACGTACAGTAACGCTTTCATCCTCAGAGTTGGGTAGGCAGAGCTACAAAATTACCAACAACTCTAAAACTGGTGGTTAATTCTGTAACCACATTTTGCACAGTCAAGAATGTTTACCATAAATATGTATATTAGTGACATGTGGCAAGCCCATAGCCTAACAATACTACAAGCCTTTATTCCCTTAGTCGCCTCTTACGACTTCCACAGGAAGACATGGAGTGGCACTATTTTAAGCCGATAACCAGACGCCACTTATTTGTATTTAAAAGTATAAACTAATAAAACGGGCACAAAGGAATTAAGAATAATAATATATCTCGTGCAATGATGACTTATCGAGGGATTATTATACAGGGTGAATAGCTGGGAGGAGTTGTAAGGATGGCTACTATAACCCTTACCGCCACACAAAAATACCCTTTCAAGATTTAGTTTACCTCATAAGTAATGTCAATTAGTTTTTACAGATTTTTCAGTTACACTTTTACAGTTTTAGAAATTTTATACTCCGTTTTGTATCACAGATCAAGTACTCTTTGAGACCAACTAATGTACTAAAGAACTAAAGAACTCCCAAATAGAAATAAACTTTTTGCATACATGTTGAGATAATAAAATGTAGAAATTCACAACTTTTTGTGAGCCATTCATGTTATTGGGCATTCAATACATTATTTCCATTTGTGTGAGCTCTAACAAAGCGATATGGTGCTTAACTGTAGTATTCTAGTGACACATTAATATGGGTTTTTGTTTTAGAAAACATTAAACATATGTCTAAGTCTGGTGGAGTCCTTGACGCAGTTGCTGTTGGAATGTATTAGTGAATTATTTTGGACTACGGATCATATCTCTAAAACTCACAGAGATATTGTACATAAAAGCTGCATGGTAATGCGGTTGCTTGGTGACGTTTTGATGAAGTACAGGTGGGTATAATTTTAGATAGAGTAGCTTAGTGTTTACGTTAGTCTTAATTTTTTTAAATGTTTATTTCAGAAAGTCGTCTTCTGAGTGTGGTGCGAAGTCTCATCATCGCGCTGCGTGGATCAGACTGGTGTACTGTGCTGAAAGGCTGTTGTTCTGGGCTCGCTATTCGGCCCTTCCTCCTTCTTCACTGATGGTGGCTTTGCAGGCGGCTCAATTAGATCCCGCTTTGGAATTATTATATCCCACTTTGAACAAAAACATTTGTGACGTTTTACAGGTACCTATTATACATTTCATTAGAGCAAAAGTAATTAATTCCTTGTTGTAAGCTGCTGTATTGTTGTAATAGAGTGTGTAGAACGAATTACGGCACCCCGTGCTTGTTCGACATAATACTATAAGGACCTTATTGTCTTTGGTTACTTTCAGAGTGCTAAAATATCCGTAGATCAAGAATATAAGACGAAATATAGAGAGCTGTCCAAATTAGTAAAAAGTATGGACGAAGCAGTTAAGTTTATGAAAAACAAGAACAACGTTCGTAGCACTAAGAATGTATTCACTTGCATTAAGAATGCCTTGCCAGCCTTAGAATTGCACCTGAGCGAAACTTACTTAGATGAGGTGGCAGATATTTTACTATGGAAGACAAAAAACATGGATTTGAATTGTGATGAATGGTCCTTTGTTCGTAGTATAGCGCTTAGTTTAATGGCTCATAACGTAACTTGGGTGTGCACGAAGTTCTATAGACAGATGGCTGCATTGGTAAAGTCTGTGTTAGTTGATGAGGATATCAATCAGATTGACAATGAGAAGTGCCTCACTTTGATCTGTGATGTTAGTATTTTGACAGAGATTTGCTGTCATGGAATATCTTCAAATGTTAAAGAGGTTAGCAACACTTATTATTTATAGCTCTAAACTTATAGTGCTTATTGTAAAAATGTGGTAAGCATTTATGTTTCCTAGCACGTATGTATAGTTAATAGTGGTTGATTAATATTTGGTTCACGTTTGACTCTAGCTATATTAATCTTGAAATCAGCAATACGTTTATTTTATGAGCATATATAGCATATAACATCTGTCCTAAGACTTATCTGCTTGAAATTAGGTGGCGAGTAGCGCCTCAGAGATAATGGTGTACTTCCTGCGCGGGCGGCTGGTGCTGAGCGAGGTGTATTGGTGGCGGCTGCTGGCCAGCATGCTGCCCATCCTGCCGCTGCTGCAGGTGTACGCGGCGCATGACACGGAGATAGGTAGGTTAAACTATAGGCACCAGACGGGGGTAGGACCTTGTGCTCTCCCTACACTGCCACTGAGCAACTGTTATTTTGGTGTGAAAATAAGACAAGAATGATACTTTTTTTATGGCATAGAGAATACAAACGAGCACACAGGCCACCTGATGGTAAATGCAAAACTGTGATCCATAGACATTGGCATTCACAAGACTGCAATGCAATCCTAAGACTGCAAATGCGTTGCCAACCCTGAGGACTAAGATGGAATGCCTCTATGCTAGTCATTTCACCGGCTGTCTTATCCCCAAACCAGAACACAACAATGCGAACACTGCTGTTTGGCGGTAGGTTAATGGATAAAATAGTGGTAGCGATCCGGATGGACCCTGCACAAGGTCCTACCATCCGCATAACCGAATAACTAAAGTCATGTTTCAGAGAAATTCTGTGTAATTCCACAGGGTTTCCAACACATTTGCAATTATGATATTGTAGGCGCCCTGTGAGCTCGGCTTCCTTTTCCAGTACCTCCATGCAGTAAGACGAGACATTAACGTCTAAATGTCCTTTTGTGTTAGGTCACTCGTTTACATAACATTTCTCACACTTTGATGTTTTTCAGGTCTTAGCTGGGATTTCTAGTATGTTGGGTTTATCTTTAATACTAAATGTCTGCTTGTAAATAGCCAATTTTTTTAGACACATTGTATTAAACTTAAGCCACTCCTGTGTTCCTATTGTTTGCAGGGCAAGCGATATGCAAGTCTCTGGAGCCTGAGATAGCAGAGTGCATGGGTATTAGCGTCTCTGAGACGATTTTGGGTTTCGTCAGACTGTTGTTTGTAAACTGCATTGCTGTCAAAATGGAGGCCGCGCATGGACTGTGTAGGATGCTGGGTTGGTATCATGTTTGACATGTAAAAAACTATTACTATTTTATCTACCCTCTAGCGGTAAAGTCTATAACCTCTCAGACGTCCTGTATATGATTCTGATAGCATCTTGGTAATAAAAATGTATGGTTATAGGTGACCACAGATATCTCCCTCCAAGAGAGACTCTACGGACAGACGTGCTCTTAAACGCTTTAAGAAGAATAGAACCTCAGAGTTTCAACATCAATTTCTCGAGTTCTCCTTCTAAAAACCAACAGGTAAGTAACAAAATAATACAGATTAATTATTGATAAAAAGGAATTCATCACATTGTTACTCTAAATTTTAGACAACAGGCCTGGTTCAAATTCTGGACGTGCTAAAACAAGACATAGTACTAGACGAGCCCGATTCGGAATACGTTACCCGCGCGTCGGCAGAGCCTACTCTAGAGCCCTCCTTGCGACGGAGTACGCTGCAGCAACTGGCTGTGATGATGAGACAGCAAGAAAACCACGAAACCTTTCAGGAATGCGACGGGTTGAAGGTCATCGTGGCTATACTTAGGTAAGCAGCATCATTTCCTTGCACTTATCTCAAAAAATTGGATTCCGCACGCATCATGAGTGATCCTCATCAGTCATCGAGCATGAATCAGCGAGTTTTCTAAAATCTGAGTAATTGGTTGCAGGAAGGCCATAGATATTTAAAAAAAATGCATTGAATGCTTATTCAGCTGTTTTATTAAATTTCATTTATATTTTACTGGTTATGTATAAGTGACAATAAATACTTCTAATTCTTATTTATTATAAAAAATAAACCACTGGCAAATTAACATTCATGGTTATTTTAGTTCAAGTTTCAAAAGTGGAAAAAAATCTGGCCCACCCTTTTTCTTCAAAACGGTGCCTATGAATTGCCAATAAAGTAATTTTACAGTTAATGTAACAATGTTTGAAATGTCGGAGTCAGTATTAAATTACGCTTATACCAACATTTTAAAATACCAGATTCGCAATATTCTAGAATCACTAAACCTAAAATTAAAATTATTTATCGTTTTACCCAATATTTTGAATCTGGTCATTTGGAAGTGTCATATAAGGTTAGATTTGTGCTATATCGGAATTAAGCGGAAATTTAACCGAATATACTCGTACTTACGCGATTTTATCTATAACTGTAACAGCTGTTTTATAACCGCATGTAATTATCTCGCAAACCTCAGAATGTATTAACCAAGTGAGGTATATACAATATAGTTTATTATAGACTTACCAATGAATGGGGAGTTCCCGTGGAAGTGCAATCAAGTGCCTATTGTACTTAGTGTCTGTAAACAAAATTCTCAAGATAAGATGCCAAGTGCACCACAATGCCCGGTGCCCTTGAAATGATTTAGCTGTGCAGATAAACTATGACCAATCACTTATTACAATAATAAATCGTAAACCTTTGCGGATGTTTAGGTCTTTTTTTCTATGCTACTGAAAGAAACTATATGTTTCAGTCTAAGATTAGGCTAAATAATTTTATGCTGTAGTATTATTTTACTTGACTTTATGCCATTTTTTATTCGTTGCAACGATTCGGTTCATCAATGTTACGCATAAAGATTATTCCCGAAGCCGTAATTTTCAGCAGCTATTATGGTCGACTTTCCGAGACCACGGTAATAAATTGTATAAAAATCTTTATAAATTTCTAGTTTATTTTTCCAGGATGTCACTTATGGTGGACGACTACTTTGCTTTTCCTGAGTGCTCAATCAGTTGCGTGTCTATCTTAAACAGCGTTTGTTTCTCGAACCGGCACACCTTGGCTAAAGTGCAGGACCTGCCCCCGCTTCTGATTAGAGGTAACTACTAACTGGTAACTGGTGTCTAGGGGACTCCACATAGTTAGGAGGTCGAATAGCACATTTATGTAGTTCTGTTTCTTTTTGTAGCTAAGGCACCTTTTCCATTATTTTTCTGCACTAAAAAAAAGAAAGAACTATATCAATTGCGATTTGGCGACTAGAATTACAGTAGGCCAAATGTAGTCTGCTAACCTTGAATTTTTTATTGCACCTCACGACAACTTTGGTTTCATTTTTATTTAGAATAAAAATTAAAGAGTAATAAGAAGTTGTTTATTTATTAATCTGTTCAAACCAACACCGAATAAACGACCAGCTTTTAAATTTAGACTTTTAAGTAATGGTTCTCACATGGAGCATTTGTGTCAAAGTTGAATGACCACTTGTTTGACCGACCGAAATATGTTAAGACCCTAATGGCGCAAACACACATACAGTGAAGGTGGTGCGTGATCCTTATAAATTAAATCAAAGGTATTAGTATTTAGTACTATATTGTCAAGAGAATACGTCGTGTCTAGATAATTTTGAGCATGTTATTCTGCTTAACTGCTTTTGATGCTGACTGTACTAGACAAGGAGTCGTGAAGGTATTTTAAGTATGGGAACGCGCTGTTCCACTCTCTGTGGTGAAAAGTAATTTAGACTATCTTTAAGTATAACATATCTTTGGTTTCAGTGATTTTAGTATTCCCTGCGAATGACTCTGCAGTGCTAATGTCGGCGCAGGTACTAGCGCTCGTGGCGTGGTCAGGGTTTGCTCTGCAGGTGTTGGACGATAATCGATGCCAGGTCCCCGCACTGCCCGCGAGCGTGGTGCAGCGAACCACCATGCCGTTTCAGGTTAATAGCTATTGGACTACCAGCAATAACGCTGAGCATTCTACTGTAGGTGAGTCAAAAAAATTGATTTTGATTTTTTCGATTGTTATAGGTCTTTTCTATTAACTTCTATTAGTGTCCTATTGCAGGACAAGGGGCGTCTTTCTTTGCTGCCATTTGTTTCTATTAACCTTTTGAACGCCACAGACGGCTGTGGCCGACATCTGAAAGTTGTGCCACTGACGCCACGACACAAGTCCAAGATTAAAAGAGAGAGATTGTTTCGTATGAATTAAGTTGTAATATGCATATCATGGCAAACGTGTACGACGTCTGAATGGCGCATTTTGTAATCGAAGTAAGGCGTTCAAAAGGTTAAGTAACCCGCCAAACTGACAAGACAGTTCGTTGTAAAGTTAATTTTTATTTACTTCATATTTGAAAATGGAATTTAAGAGAATCGCAACTGAACTGTATTTCCTTGCGGGTAAACTTGAATTCCCACATTTCCCACCAACAAAAATGTCCGTATAACGCATTAAATCCGTCCAGCCTTCTTCAAATTTTTGGTGTGACTCTGTTCTCTGGCAAAACCAGGGGTCGAGTCTATTCAGTGCCAACCAACATTATTATTTAATGTTTGTAATGGTATTGCTATTCAAGTTTATCTAATGGTACTGGTAAATATGCATGTACTTCATGCTACGAGAACATAAGATGTATATTTACGAGTATTCGGGTCAATGTTAGTTTCCTTATTCCATGTCATAGTCATTTAGCGGAAGTAGCTGCCGAAGAGGGACAAAACTCTTACGCTCTTAACAAAAACGTCCAAAAGTCACATGTTTGCCACTGGCCTATATTAACTGGTGGTAAATGACATGTTAAAGCCACGTAAGAACGCTTGATCCTCAAATGTGTTATAGAGTGGCTCATCTCGGACGAAGAGTTCCGCGCCTCGCTGCGCGTCCGCTGGTGGTGCGCGTGGGCGTCGCCCACGCAGGTGGTCCGCGGCGCGCCCCCGCCCCCCGCGCCGGTCGCGCTGCGCCCCTCCGCGCGCGACCTGGCTCTACTACAGAGCGCCGCGCCCACGCACGCAGCGACGAAAGCGCTGCTCTCTCTGGAAAACGCTACGTCGCATGACCAAGTCAGCGAAGCGCTGAATGTGCTGGAAAGGTCAGTATTATAGCATGAAAGAAAAATTCGATCACTAGACCCCTTTGAGTGTAAACGCAGCTTATATGAATCCCGGTAATGTGAAAACTTGTTAACCTTGCAATGTACACCGAATTGTCACCTGTCAATCATTATCAGGATTGTGAAGTGTTGATTAAGTACCTGTGTTGATATGAGCTGGTCATAAGTGGAAGTACAATATTGCCAAGTGGCAACCATCACATTAAGCAACAGCTTTTGAGTACAAATTAAATCGTACTCAACTTGTATCGGTATGTTGTACTGTCAATACTGTCATAATGAAATGTACGACTTTAATTAAAAACTAAAATGAGTCTTATTATGTTAGCAGTAATACAACAAATGGTAACAAAAATATATTTGAATGTTTTTGTTCTTAAATGCTATAACGCATTTGAGAGAGAAAAGCTGACAGGGTATACCTAAAATTTTAGCTACACCCACCTAGTGAAGTTATCCCAGGAGTGCGCGGAGTTCGGAGCCTTGCCCTGGCACCACATGCAGCGGTTTCTAAACGCCCCGCCCGCGTCGCCGCGCGACACCGCGCTCTTGGTCTCGCTGCTGCAGTTCATCGTCACCTATATGGACAACGTGCCTAACGAGGGTCAGTTTATTTAGGTGCTCAAAGCCCGATGCTCACAAAAATACTTCATTAAAGTTGCGGTGGAGTTCTTCATTCTTGCGAATAAACAACATCCTATACGAGCAAGAGTTGTAATTTGAACTGCAGTTTGATAATTTGATTACCAACTTCATGGGCGAATGACACAATGACAAGGTTTTTTTAAACTAATTAATAAATACTGTGTTCGTTCACATTTCTGGCCTATAGAGTTAAAAAGGAAAAATCTAAAGGAGTTAGAAACAAAGGTTCTTTAATATGCATCATTTCCATATTTTGTCACCGTATTTTAGTAACACCGTAGTTTATAACTTCGTAACATTTAAAAAAAGCCTTTTATATCTCTAAGGTGGTGCACACAACTGGATAAAATCCTGCTTCATCGGTAAAGACGCATCAATCATAACGCTTCTAAGTCGAGATAAGCTGTTCCCACATCAGACATCTCAAGACAACATCGAAGTGACACAGTTACAAATTCACATAGTGAAGGTTTTGCTTCGCTGTGTGGTGCTCCTGGAGATTTGCGAAGACTTCGATAGCAGCAGGCTGGAGAGCCTTGTCAAGATACTACTCTCGTGCTTGGACAGGGTTGACCTTAGGAACTTTCATATGCTTGGTGAGTAAACCTTATGAACCTTCTAGGCTTTCCATACCGTACCTACATTAAAAATTTAAGGTATCGTTACAATATCGGTCATCAAAAATGTTAAACAAACTGGTTAATTTGTGGTTCAATGCTTAATTTGAAGGTTGGATTATCGGATATCGATTCTACTTGTATTATTCATGTTTGTGATTACTTACATCGCCGTATCACCTTAAATTTGGAATATTTTCATCATATTGCCTGATTGTTACTTGGGGTGTTATCGAGCCATTCTATCTTGCAAACAGGCTACCTCAACGAGCTTATGCGTTGCGTCCGCTACGCGCTTAACTCACGCTTCTGCAAGTTGTCTGAGGCAACTCTCATCGAGTGCCTGAAGTTAGTAACGCGCACGCTGAGCGGGTGCGCCGCGGGGGGCGGGCGGAAGGGGCAGGCGTGTCGGCTGGACGCCATGCTGGCTCTGCTGGCGATGCTCCGGCAGATCCATGAGGATGGCATACCGGTGCAGGTACTTCCAAAATGAATACAAACTAACCATCACGACTCCATCCGCTAAGAACTTGTTTTGTGAATATCTTGCTATGTGTTAATCTGCCGTCCGTTTATTCGTGATTGAACGACAAACATCCTTACAATCTTTTAGATTTATCTATCTATCTTTGCCCGTGACTTCGTCCGTAAAGTATTCACTATCGTTACTAACTCATGAACTGTATTTTTTTTGGATTAAAAAGTATCTTATGTGCTAATCCAGGTCTTTGACTATCTGTTTGTAGATTTTCATCTAAATCTCTTCAGCGTTAATTTAATGTGTGGTAGAAAGATAAACATCTTTTTATTGCCACTAACTTTCACATTAATTATATTAGTCGTATATTATTATGTCAACGAGCGTTGTCTGAGAAGAATGTCAAAGTCGTGTATATTCGTAGCGTTGGTCGGATGCGTGCGAGGGCGACGTGGCGGGGTGCGTGGCGACGTGCGCGGGCGGCGCGCGCGCCTCGCTGCGCGCCGCGGCGATTCGCGTCGCGGCGCAGCTTGCTCGCTACGCGCAACTAATGCCACAGCTGCAGCAAGGTACCTAAATAATTAAATACAAGTTGGACATAACTATTGCAGGAGATTTTTTGTGCCCTTCTCTATACTACAAAAGTTACAGAATCCAGGTATTGGAAAAGCCACCAATTTCATTTTGGTATTTCTAATAATAAGCAGTACTTCCCAAGACCGAGAAGACCTTCCCAAGAATTGTGATAGGTAGATAGTTTTGAAATAAAAAAATAGTGGACGGCTAGATCCCACTTGAACTAGAGACATTGTTCAGAAGAAATGTCTCTGGGATTACGCTGTAAGATCCTATTAACTGAGGTCTGTAAAACTGATAATTTACTTTTCAGCTCACCTATTCTGGTGCTCTTTTTAAAAACAATATTAATTAACTGGAGTGTTACCAATTACCATGGTACGGCTAAGCAATTCAGTTTGAGGATGAGTGTGAGGAACCAAGCTATAGCAGTTACACGGCTCTGTCTTGTCCTCTCACCGTAAACTGAATGAGCTGAGGCTAAGCCATATCATGGTAAACCCCTGATCTCGAGTTATTATAAAAGCCGTCTCTCGACACTTCGAAATAAAGATCAATCACGCATCTTGAGACGGGCAGACCTGCCCCCAATTTCACCATACTGAAAATGGCAGGTGACATTTCAGTATACATGGCGCGGCTGATATGAATCCCACTGATGTAAAAGCTTGTTAAATTTGCAATGAATAGCGAATTGTCACCTGTCACCTGTCATTATCACGATGCTGAAATAGGGGGCGGTTTTTACTGCGTTCCGGATTGATCATCATTGCGTTGTCGACTAGCGTTTCCGTCGGAGTCCCTCTGCCAGTTCGCCGCGGGAGTGTTCACGGTCGCGCACGAGGCGAACGCCGTGCGCGCCGCCGCGGCCGCCATGCTGGTCGCCGTCACCGCCCGCCAGAACAAACACACCGATGTAAGTGCTCTTTGATAAAATGCTTCTTTGTTATACGCGCAGTTAGAAACGACTAGCACATTTTGAATTTTCCAGGGCTACGTATCATAAATCATAAGACCTGAACTCGAAGTAGATGTGGTCGAGATACTTAAGTTCACAATACCTAACCATGTTTGACATAAGTTTGATTGGTCTAGTTTGTACGGTATAAACTAATTTGGCCTAAAAGTAAAAGGCCTAATGTATCTTTTGGCATAATGGTTATTTAGCTTAAAAATATTTATTGTTTATATTGATTAGCAAAAACTAATAAAAAGTAAAGATAAAATATTGTGGCGCAGTTTTTTGCAGAAATCGTTTTTTGTGTTGTGTTTAGGATCGAATCAATGCAAGCCTCACACTTGACCATTTGTAGTATTCGTTGTTTTTCTTCAGGGTTTGTACTACATTCATACCAAATTTGACGCTTAAGTTTTGCAGTTTTTTTTTGTTCACTTTGAAAAGTAATATTTTCTTAATTTTAATGGGCGGACGACGGATGCGAATTACGTCAAAATCATGTTAAACGATATACGTAATTTAGATATGACTACAAATGCTTTGAAAAAGAGAACATTATTGCCAATTAGTTATCTTATTTTATTGTAATAGTTTTAAGACTCTCAAGAGGTGATAATTTACAAGTGGCCAGTACTTTCTTAATATACTAATGATGTACTATGGAGGATAGAGTTATTATGTACAGTCAGGGTAAAAAAAGGTTCGTCACTTTTGAACCTTAAAAGCATTGAAATCGAGTCGAAAAGTGACGAACCTTTTTTTACCCTGACTATACTTACTGATATACGTATAACAAATCTGCATATAGTTTTGTATAAGTATCAATATTACTCGAAATTTAATAAGTCTTATCCATCTTATGCCTTCGTCACCATATTGCATCCATCGTCCGCCCTTTATAATTATATTATATATGTAGGCAATGTGTTCTTTCCTATTTAGAGGCAGAATTACATCACCGTTAATGGCTCAGGCAACCTACCTACAATATTTTAAGTACATAATATAAATTTACGACTTATGTACCTACTTGAAAACGCGTTTATTGCTGTATCTTTAGTTGTTATCCAAGATAAGATCCATTTCAATGTAAATTTCATTTAAATTTGTTTAACCGTTTATAAATAAATAAATATGTGGGGGACAATGTCACACCAATTGACCTAGTCCCAAACTAAGCTCTAGGCTTGTACTATGGCTACTAGACAACGATATACAATCATACTTATATAGAAAATTAATACTGAACATCTAAGTTTCAGAAACAAATAATCGCGCACACAAATATTTGCCCATACCGAAAATCGAACCCGGGACCGCTAGCTTCATAGGCAGGGTTACGACCAGTTAGGTCAACGGTCAACGCGTCGTATGGTATCGTCGATGTATCGTGTCGTGTAGTATGTGTGTTTTCAGGGACAAACACGTCAGATTTATGTGTGTAATATTTCATAGCGTGTTTAATCAGCGTGGACACTTTAGACAGCTTAGACTTCAGTTGGACCCCGAACTACCGGACTGTTAAAACCCTAGAAAAAAATGTCTAACAGTTTTCGGTTACAGGTCAAATACGATATTTTTTTATTGCGTAGAATAGAGGCGCAGGTCACCTGCAAG
The DNA here is from genome assembly GCA_963966035.1 of Acleris laterana. Taxonomy (NCBI): domain Eukaryota; kingdom Metazoa; phylum Arthropoda; class Insecta; order Lepidoptera; family Tortricidae; genus Acleris; species Acleris laterana. The sequence goes on along the minus strand of OZ014444.1, from coordinate 11,102,205 downwards.
ATTTGCCACAAGGACCGAGCACACAGATAAAAAAGTAAAATTCAAAAAACCATTTGATTGGGTCTAGCTAGACAGTCCCATCCCATTACAGTTGTATAATAGTAAAGATAGATTTTTATTTTATAACAAATATTAGAATTCTGTGTCGTTAATAGGTTTTCGTGTACGATTTTAATGGAAAATTCACTACAATACCTATTGCATATTGCATAATAAAATACAAGCTCATGCTATTAGTAAAAGTCCACACAATACCACTCATACTATTATTAGCTTGTACTTTATTATGCAATCGGCCCCTGGTCTACTTGCTTTTTACCACACGAAAATTGTTAACATTTAAATATGCTTGCTCTTCTTTTTAATGTTACGTTTTTGATATGATTTTAATACTAACTAGGTTGCTTTATAAGTCTTATCTAAGGAGAAAACGACATCAAAATCGGTCCATTATTTTTGGAGTCCCTAGTGAACACAAGAAGTGGGGGATTAAAATTGGTTATATAGTGACGACAATGATCAATAGATTCAATTAATTCAATTACTTGCTTTACTAAATGTGTTCCATTGGTCAAAGTTGTTTACTTATAGGGGACACATTTAGTGTTTGTAGCCAGTTTCGTCATCAGTTTATAAACATATCGTTCTAGCAAAATCTCGGCTTTGGAATGTTGAATAACGTGAATAGTTAGTTTTACAGTTGTTGAGTACAAGTCTGCCTGGTCTCAATACAAATTGTACTCGATCGAGAGCTATTGGCACTTATGGGGAACGATTTTAACGTTAGTGTTCTGCGAATTTTCCGCCTGGTGATTTTATTGCCAGCCGAATGGGGACGAATAATGCGGCGAAATCCTTCCAAGAAATTGTATTAGGTATGTCACGAAACAATGCTTTAGTCATATATGTAAGAAGTGCACAAGCCTATTAAAATCATATTGTTACGAGTATAAGAGCATTGTGAGATCACTTTGTCTTGTTGCTCATGCTTTATTGATATCACGGATCGCCAAGTTGCTAATGACTAGTAATGGCTTTTTGATTAAATAGGACAAAGTTAAGAACCCTCATTATTCTTTGTTGTTGTTTAGCAACTACTTTAACTTGTATTTGTTCGTGCAGGTGTGTTTTTTCTTCCTTCTTTTATAGAATCAGTCAATGTGATTATGTGTATACGTTAACTAAAAAAATATGATTTTTAGGTCAAGCACGTGTGATCAATAACTCAAATTCTGAGTACGGTCACGAGCGTTAATTTGGGACCCATTTCAAGAAAAATATGCTTGAAGTCGTCAATGTCATAAGAGATGTCAAGTCATTGGTAACTTTTAGGAAACTCAACCTTATTGTTGTAGAATGTCAGATTGACTTTGGACCTAAGGCGGGAACCAAATTAAATCTCGTGACTGTACGAATGGGTTTTACCTTGTAAAAAACATTTACAAGAAACTACATTATCCCTCAATAATATAGGCAAAACTAGGGTCGGGTCGCTTGTACGTTATTAAATTCCAACAAATAATCATGCCTTAAGTACAAAAGGCAATTGATTAAAATAAACATAGTGTAATAACATCGACAAACTACGGGGCGTTCCGTTCTTTCAACTTTACGAATTAAAATTCTAGCTCTCGCTATAACTAAGTTCTAGTGGTCACGTGCAAGACGTTAACAGAAAACGATAAATAATTTCCCCGGGAACAATGAACATAGAGACGCATAAGATCACAATTTATTAATACTAAATCAATTCCAATCGTTTTAAATATGCTTTAATGGATGGCTGTTATCAGTATCCCCGTTAGCATCTTGGTTTGCTTAACAAAACATATATTAGTCTTACTAATTGTATTTGCTTATTACGAGAATATATCTTGAAAGTCACGAAAGGCACTAATGGCGTTGAAGTATTTATACAGGAAGACTTGGTTATGCTTGAACCCCTCGTGACCTATTATGAGCTAGACACAACGTTTGAGGTAGGGTTGCATTTTGCCACTGTGGTTGAGTAGAGAGAGAAGGCATTAGCTACTCGTAGTGACGAACGCGAGACCACCTACAGTCTACGCCTACGTCATTGTTTTGTTATTGATTATGTGTTTGTATGCAAGGCACTTGTAAATGGCGCTAACTCCTATGTGTGACTTCGTCAGAACTCACATGTTCTTGACATTAATGTATTGACCATTGTTCCGGAAAATACGCTTTGCACGCATACTAATGCCGATGCAAAGTAGTTCAGTTTGTGATTTAATCAGTTGTGGCAGTTAAATTAAAAGATATTTTTTTGAAGATTTCAAGCAGATAAAAAGTATATGTCGTTTAATTAATGTTTCACAGACCATTCCGTGACGAAAGCGCATGCATTTAACACTTACCTATCTACCTCTAGTTTCATAACTGTCAGTAACTCTTCTATATCAGTTTTTTTTAGATTATTTATTTGAACAATTGCACAATGCGTCAATTTATTTCTAAGTACAGATCAGCTGTCTAATTTGGGACTAACGATAATCCTGGTGCAAACAGGTTATAAAATCAGTTGTGCTAGTACGTCAGTAATTTTAATTGCAAGCACGAAGTACGATTTTATTTTTGGCGAGATTGTCGATACGGGAAATGTCAATCACAAGAGTAGTAAGTGATGAGTGGCAAAAAGAATGCATAATGCGTTTCTGATTACTGGAGCGTTCGGAATACAATGGGTAGCGTGGCGCGGTGATGTGCGCGTATATGCGAGTCACGGGCGCAGTGCGCGTGGCCTTGAGTGCGCGGGCGCGGCGCTTATCTCGCCGCGCGGCGAGCGCCGAGCGCCCCACTCGAGCCGCGCGCGCCGCCGCGACCTACGCCGCTCGCACCACCGTTTGTTTACTCACACTCGAAACGCCGGCATGGTCGACACGGTATAAACTACGCTCGTACGATCTAATGGTTATTTGAAACAGTTACCTCGACCGGTGCAAAATGTGGATCAGTGTCGTTCTATTAGTGATTTTACTATTCCTGACCCTCTCGCTTGCGGTCTTTCATTATGCGTCTAAAGGAAGAAAATATTGGCTTTCCAAGAACGTTGCGTACCGGGAGCCCTGTCCTATATTCGGAAATTTTGGAGCAACCTTAATGATGAGACGAAGCTATGCGAAGATGTTAGATTTTTTCTATGAGAAGTACAGGACCGAAAAGTACGTGGGTATATTTCAAGCTCGCAGACCGACGTTGATGGTGATAGATTTAGATATTGTGAAGAATATTTTTTCTAAGGATTTCGCATCGTTCAGCGATCGCATATCGGTATCGACGGACACTCGGCGCGAACCCCTGCTGCGGAACCTAGCCAACATGAGCGGTGCGGAGTGGCGCGCCATGCGGCACATCGTCACGCCCACCTTCTCCTCCGCCAAGATGAAGGGCATGTTCCCGCTCGTAGCCGAGTGCGCGCTCACTCTTCGGACCACTCTCCTGCAAGATCTGGGCGACGTCGAGGTCCCCGATCTGATGTGCCGCTACACCACGGATGTTATCGGAAGTTGCGCTTTCGGCGTCAATCCCGGTTCGCTGAAAGATTCCGACTCCCCTTTCATGAGAATGTCTAAGCGAATGTTTAAAATTGATCGCTCTACCTTACTTAAGCGGTATTGTCGTACGTTTTTTCCTAGAATCTTTAGATGGTTAAACTTGAGAAGCTACTCTCCTGACGTCGAAGCATTTTTTACATCCACAATAAAGCAAGTGCTCGACGAGAGACGCTCCACGGGCATCCAGAGGAACGATTTTCTTCAACTGATGTTGAACGTTCAGAAGACTGAAACCGAGTTTGAAATGACGGATGCGCTGATAACGTCTAATTCGTTTATATTTATGCTTGCCGGGTTAGAGACGTCTTCTACTACGATGTCGTTTTGTTTGTATGAGTTGGCTAAGGATAAGGAGCTGCAGGATATCGTGAGGGCGGAGATATTGGAATGTCTGGAGAGGCATGGCGGGCTGAACTACGATGCGGTGTGCGCCATGCGGTTTACGACACATGCGTGCCTGGAGACTCTACGCCTGCACCCGCCCACGCCGCTCACCACGCGCCTGTGCACGGCGCCCTGCACTCTCTCCGGCACCGAGCTCAGCCTCAAAGAGAGAGACCCGGTCCTCATCCCGCTCCAGTGCATTCAACGCGACCCACTCTACTTCCCGGATCCCGATAAGTTTGATCCAGAGCGCTTCAAAGACGACTTACATCCACCAGGGTTCCTCGCTTTCGGCGAGGGTCCTAGGAGTTGTCCGGGTAAGCATTACTGCACGTTAAACAATAACAAAGACATGAATGCTACATAATTGTAACAAATCGAATGTTCAAAGTTTTATTTAATTTGACAAATTTTCATAACTTACAAATGCATGTTTTTTATTTAAAAATCGGACTAAAGATAGGCAATCCTATATAGTTTATTACACTAGCTTTTGCCCACGACATCGTCTGCGTAAATTTAGATTATCTTTATTCCTTCGGGAACTTGTAAATTTGCGATGAAAATGGAGATTAGACATAGGCTGTGTTAATCCAGGCTATAAAGCTTTCTCCATTTCAAATTTCACCCGTCCAGCCGTCGCAGCATGAAGGAGTAACAAACAAACACGCAAAGTTTTGCATTTATAATATTGGTAGGATGTGAATAAACACCCCACGGAAAACCACATTTGAAAGTACAATTGATAAATAAGTAACAATGACAACATAGTTTAGAAAGAGTATTTATTTTAATACAAACATCCTTTGTTCTTACTGTGCGGCTGAATATTTGAAAAATAATGTTTCAAACTTCATTGTTTAAAAATCTTTGAACTGATTTACATAAACATCGCTACGGATGATCAGTCGATCAGTGTTTAATTGAATAACAAAAACTGGTAGAACAGTTCTTAAGACGGAATAGATTGGTGATAACGTGCTAAGGATACCTTTGCGTTGCATTATGGATTGTGCATTGCAGGTGCCCGCTTCGCTCAGCTGACTGTGGTTGCCGGCCTGGCGGCGATGCTCAGCAAGATGGAGGTTGAGCCGAGCGCCCGCACCACCCCGCGTATCGAGTACGATCCAAGAAGCGTCATGCTGAAAAACAAGGGCGGGATATGTCTTCGATTCAAGGCTTTATAAATAACTAATATTTGATGACTTATAGTAGTTATAGTACACGTAGTACTTTTTATTAGGTATTAATTAGTTTGTGAGCTTACAAGGCGTACCCAAATTAAGTTGTGGTTTTACCCGAGCGTAAAACGTGATAGTTGACATGAATCATTCATCGGTATCCCTGAGCGCGGCCGTTACAAAAAGAGGGCAACGCCACGCCATGAATCTCGTTCTCAGCGATGAATAATAAAATACAAATATGGCTATGAAGTACTTTTTATAGTCATTGCAATTACTACTTTCATGGTCTATTGTTGTGGTTAAACTGCTTATTGAAAATTGTACTTAACTTACTTGCGTGTCAATCAACAGATATTGAGGTGAATTGAATAGAGGTTAAAAAAAATATGGTCATCAATTTCGTGGCATTGTAAATATGGTGGACATATTTTTTTAAATTAAGTTCTATGTTTATGTTTGACCTCTTAAAACGATTAGAGTTTTATTGTGCTGTTATCTCGCACAATTACAAATTTCGCAATATATTTATGATTCAGAAATAGCTCCTGCGGTTGAATAACATCTAGCCGCAGGAAAGTGCATAATCATGCTGCAGCCACGGAGAACAACCGCATTTATCGTTCCGGAGCAGATTATATTTTTGTGTGACAACAGAATATAGAACTATTTCAAAACGCGTTTCCGTGTTACGTTACGTTGGATGCTGTCCATCTCTGACCTGGCCAAAATTATTTTAAGTAGAACCTAAGTGTTTTGTACTTAACGCTATTGGAATGTACCTTTACTAGAATAAGTATAGTTTAATTTTTGTATATTTATTCAACAATTAATAAATCTCAACTTTACTAAATTTTTAATTAAATCATTTGTGTGTTTGGTTTACCGTACTTTTCAAGTAGTATTGTGAAGATATTATTTTGACCGTCATACATGGAGGTATTTATAATTATTTTTTTACGAACTTATTACTCGCACTCTTTGAAGCTAAATATTATATTTTCCTTTTAAGTATTATTTGTTTTTATTTCAGGTATTCGAGCTTGAAATCCTAGAGAACTTAGAAGAAATTAACTTTTTGGAGAACTGTGTTGAAATACTTGTAGACTTCTGTAGTGAAAAAGAATATAAAAGTACATTTGGTAAGTACGACGAAGGACGCTGCATATTGAAGGACTTTATAACACTGAAATTAAAAAGTGTAACTAAGTCGGAGGGCTATTCTAAACGGGTTAAACCAAATTTATTTTGACATGTTATCGTATCGTTTATAATTCGGCCGCCATTGCTGTCAGGTTAATTAGAGCAATTACCTAGGTTTAGTTCGAGTAGAATAGTGAAGGTGTTTTTTAACAGCTACTCGTAGTACCGACTAGTTATAAGTGACGAATTTAATACTGTTTGTTATTTGTATTTTTTTTAAATGAAGTCATCACAAGTCTATACAAAGGGTGGGTTGAAGGGTTGTGTCGGGTTGGGAGCATATTTGACTGCTCTATACTGATCTGATTGTTGCTTTACAAAATATTTGAAAAATAAAACACAAACTGTGATTAAATTTTTGGTTTTAAAAAGTAGTGACTTATATCAAAATTGGTACCTTTTTAAGCGCTGGGTTTTAATTTCGTCGCAAATAAACAATGTCCAAGATGCAATGAATGATAAGATAGTATCAGTTTACGCGTAGAATCTGACATGAGACTTAATCAGTAAATAATTGGTGGCGGGTAGATTGCGTAGCAATTTACATACGCCGTATCAAATCGGATTTAAAAATAATCACTTCGGTACAAAGCATGGGCCCCATTTATTCATTTGGTTCGCGAACACATTATAATACGAGTACCATCATCATCATTTTTTAAATGACGAATGGGAACGAAGGCTTATGTGTATGTGTGTGTATGTATGTATGGGAACGAGTACATTATTCAGATTATTGACTTTTGATAGCTTTTTGTAAGTCTGATTGGTGATGATTTTAATACCAACCTTATGCTGAGAGTTAATTTTGTTGTTGTTTGTGGACGATTAAATGTTTTTCTTTCTTTCTTATTCTGGGTTTTATTATTATTGGGGGCGGGGCGGGTGGAATTGAGACGGGCCTTGTGTGGCGCTTTGGCTTTTCCCTAACTATATTATTTTCTGGGATGAAAAGTAATCAACGTCCTTCTGTATGGGTTTAAGCTATCTTCATGTGTGGTTTAGTTGTAAAGGTTGTTTACTCAACACCATTACTGATGCGTTATACAATGTTATACCAACCAACCACCAACTATAATGCAACTAACTATAACATAACCTAATTTTTGTAATTATTTTGACGTGTAATATTTTATAATATAATATTTAAATGAGCATGAGTATACTAGTTGTTATGAAACTGTTATCTCCGTGGTTACCCTTTGGTTACATTCTGATATCATTTAATGGTATCAGAATGTAACAATAGCTGTTTTATAGTACGGGAGTAAAAAGCTAAGATTTTACGATCGTGAAGCTCAATAATATTAAGCTTAGCAGGGTTCGCTAAACTATATCATTGAGCTATGGAAAATAATTAAATTCATACTGGTTACTCTACTCCGACTCGAATAGTGCACTGTTTTAATTATGAAATAGACAGCGCTAGAAAATAAAATGTTTATGTAGTTTTATCTTAATAATTTGAATCGTATGAATGGTTGCTAGGGTGAAATTTTCTTGATATATAAAAAATAAATATTTGTTTATTCCAGAGCCGAATGTCCCGATTTCTTTATTAGAGCGCCGTTCGGAGCTAGAAGTCAGGTCAGAGAAGTGCGCGGACGTGCGTATATCGCCGTCGAGAGGCGTGTACGCAAAACGCGCCCCCACCGCGGCGCTAGTTGCCGCCGTAGCTGACGTCCTACACAATATCAGCACTTTCAAGCGCTGCCCGGTGCCAGCTTGGAACGAACTGGGGCTGTATCGACTATTGTTCAGGTTTGCATCTTGTATTTTTTCTATCAACATTTTTTATAACCCTTGTTACAAAGAAGGTAAACGAGCACACAGGTCACCTGATGGCAAGTGAGATCTGACCCATAGATATTTGAATACTCAAGACTTTAATCTCAAAACTGCTATCGCAAGAGATTGCAATTGTGTTGCCAACCCTCAAGACTAAGATGGAATGCCTCTATGCTAGGAATTTCACCGGATGGCTTGCCCCAACACCGGAACACTGCAGTGCGAACACTGCTGCGTAGCTATAGTTAAAGGATAAGATGGCGGTTGCGATCCGGATACACCTTGTTGCACAAGGTCCTACTGCCACAAGACACCAGGGAATTACAGTACAGGTAAACAAATGGCAGCTAGTAGATCTATTGTTTTAAATAGATAATAATTTGGGTCCTGACTTTATGTATTTTAGAATATGTAAACGAGACTAGCGTACGTGACCTCTCTTAAGCCGGCCGGACTCCTCAGCGATTCGTCATATTGTTTACTGTACAGTGGTAAAAGTAGGTAAAAGTAGGTAGGTAGGTATGGGTACGTAGTTATCATGAAACATCCTACAAAAATATGCGTATTATAATATGAATGTAAGTTGGATAAAAATAGGCAAGAGCTCACGGCGGACACGTTAACAATTGCCTTCGCCCACTACACTAAAATTGAGCAAGTTTCCTCCGATGAATCACTGGTTTAATTCTCATTTAAGCCAAGAATTTTATATACGGTATATTTTAAAGGAAAAAAAAAGAAATAGGTTCTGGACTTGTGACCGTTAGTCCTTTATAATCATGTATAGTGTTGTCAATCCACTAAGTCGCGCCTCGCTTAATATAACGTACATTTCCGCAACCGCGTCATTCATTCAATTTGATTGTAAAATAAAACACTTCTTATGCTCTATCTAAAATGTCCCAAAACCAGCGATGTACTAAAGTGGTACTTTTTGTCTCAAGGATCTAAAGTAATTTTTCTTTTTAATTTCCTTCGAAAGCCACAGTCCATGTATCATTTGATAGGGTATTTACCCTAAAAATAAGTGTGTACCCGTCTCTTTCTGCTTCGTTGATTTCTTTCATTTGTCTTTTTTTATATTTTAATTTTAAATTTTCTCGTAATCATAGTGAAAAATACATTCTTTAACTATACTACACCCATACCAAAATAATGTAGTGTAGACATTTTACATGCCTTGCTTTACTCGGATGGCTAGTCATAATGGTCTATTTTAGTCCTTTTGTAAACAACAGGCTGTTGCCCGTGACTCCGTCCGCGCAGAAAAATAAAACGTAGCCTTTGTTCATCACATCAGTATTAATGTAGGATCTAGTAATGGTGAAAGATTTTTTCAAATCGGTCCAGTAGTTTCGGTGCCTATTCATTTCAAACAAACAAACAAACAATCAAATCTTTCCTCTTTATAATGTTAGTATAGATATACTATTCAAGTATTTGCCCTAATGTGTTAAAGGTGTAATTTCAGATGTACGTCCTGGAGCAATGGTTCCGAAACGGAAAACTGTGAAGTGCGCGCCGCGACTTGTCGCGTGCTGGTCGTCGCCTCGACGCACAAGTGCGTGCGGGTTTCCCTGGCCGCCACCAAGGACTGCTTGCACAACCTCATGCTGACATTTACGCCTTTGGATGAAGGTAGGTTTTAGGACTATAGAGATCTTAAAATGTCTTATTGACTATACTGACCTGTAACGTCAATTTTTTTGTGGTTTTTGGGATTTCCAATAATTAAAAAATCATGAAGAACCTTACAACAACCCTGAATGTACAAGTGTTTATATTTCGTGTATTTAGGAATTAATCTCGTGGTTAGTGTAAAGTAGTGTATAGCCAAGTATAAAACATGGGAGAATGCAACATCTCAAAAATATGCACCTTATGCCCAATGCACCTTATGCCAGTGTAATAAAAACTTCGTGATATATTTGTGAGAGGATTCTTTCGATACATATTCATGCACTTGACTGTACTACCGTTGATAACCTTTTTGTGGGTGAACTCTATAGAGACACATTGTATTAATACATATAAATTGCAATGTATTGATGAGATTTTTAAAGCAGAGCTTAGCTATACGATAACACATCACAGGCAATATGGTTTTTACCCAGTAGAATAGAGGCTCTGTACGTTTTGATATTGGCGTCGTGAACAGTATAGAGGAATTCCTCAATATCTATGCAGTTACTCTGAAATATGCATAGACAAATCACGATATTCATTCGCATTTGGCAATAAATAAAAATGATTTTAACGATGACGTTAATTTTTATCGAGTCGCGTCACTTGCGCCGTGATGTCTTGTAGAAAAAATGTATGATAGCCTAGTTAATCTACCAACGCTGGCCGATGTGATACAGGCACACGCGACTGATCGTTATATCACACCCTATAATGAAACTACGAACATATTAAGTCATTGATTTATTATCAATAACATTCTTGAATTATTATTTCGAATTACTATCGCAATAGGATCCGTTATTAGATTGTGATATTGAAAAGAAAAAACAAATATGAATCGTTCCGCGGTTTTCCTGTTTTAATTAAGATTGCAAGTTAAAACTTAACTTGTTCTGCTTTATTTATATACTATTTTGAAAGTAGGTTAGTATCAGTACCAATAACGTAATGTTGGTTTTCTAGGTTTGGTGTAGATTCCCAAATCGCGTTTTACTTTACATGTTGGCTGACAGGAACGTAACCGAAACCATAACATGAAAAAAATCACTAGATAGTATGAAACAAAGTCGCTTCCCGCTATCTGTCTGTCCCTGTGTATGCTTAGATCTTAAAAACTACGCTACGGATTTTGATGTGTTTTTTTCAATAGATAGAGTAATTCAAGAGGAAGGTTTTTATGTATAATAAATTCTGTTTTATGTACGGGTGTTACAGAAAACTCACATAAACCGAAGCGAAGTGGGGCCGGGTCACTAGTATTTTATGAAATAAAATACATATTGAAGTGACGGTTATTTCAATAAAAGTAATTAATAATAATTATTGAAATATGTGATATCACATGTTATCAGCAATATTGCCATTTATAATATGATAATTATGTTATGATACTGACTATTAATTTTTCATGTGAATCACTCATATTGATATCTCGGAACCTTTTCAACAAAATTTACGCGAAACAAGAATAATGTTATACATTCGTGGAAATTACGTTGTAGGTTCTCATGAAGTTTATATTTTCATTTCCATTTTATTGAAATATACGGTTACGTTTTATCGGTACTATTTACGTCATACTGAGAATGCTTAGTTCTTAATTAAGATAACCGAACATGCTAGTTCTTGTACATAAAATCAATGAAATTTCTTGAATTGCATAAAATAAATTACTAAAGGATTGTATTAATTCTCTAATAATATCTTTTATAGATGAATGGAACCCTTGTGTCCTGATTGCAAAAACGCAGGCCCTGCTTCTTTTAGGATCCTTACTCTCGGATAAGTCAGCTGGTGAGACTGTGTGGCAGGTGTTAAGGCAAGGGCTCACGGGGACTTACTTTACTCTGATACTGCAGTGTATGGAGAGCGACAACACAGGTAAATCACTTGTTAACTCCTTTATATCGCCTGCTAAGTGCTTGCACCGATAAGAGTTCCGGTGAGCACTCGAGCAGCTGAATCATGGTAGGATCAATCTGATATCATCAAGTAACTTATCAAGTGCATTAGTAGATAAATAACGCGATAAATTTGTTTAGGGGGGTACCACACGAGCGTTGCCTGTGCGTTGCGTCGTCACTGCTGCGTTATTTTACATATAAATTAGACCGAAATGCCACACGATGCGGTGAAACACTTGCGACACTTTGTTGAAATCACAGCGGTGCGACAACGCAACGCCCCGGCTATTAAGAAACCTGTATCTGTGGTTGTACTGTAATGTAATGTTAACATTAGTATTACTTGTCATTAAAGTATCGGTTATCGATGTAGGTACATTAAGATACAGGGCCACTTTTATACATATTGTAGAAAACGTATTATATGCATGTAGATAAATTTATGTAGGTATGCGACTGTCCACCTAATAAGGAATTAAAACATGCACCAGTTACATAAATAAATATTACTACCAGATAATTATTGTTTGTTATTGTTAAATTGGTTGGTGAATTCTGACTTTTGTAGTCTTTAGATTGTACCGATTTCTCTGGACACGGTAGTTATTATTTAAAAAAATCGCAGTTTCTAGTTGACAAGTTAGCTTTATTTAAATACCTAAACATTTGTCAATTTCGAAATCAAACGCATTTTATATCTTACAGCATTTCAAGATGCAGGTGTATTCTGCCTTACACAGTTGGCTAAATCTGTAGAGAAACGGTACAACGCCGACAAAACAAAGGGCGACTCCTGTATTGAGTTTTTGGACAACTTGAAGTCGCCCTTCGCAGATGATGATGGGATTATGTGCGCGGGCGACAGGGAGAGCGACTGTTGGCCGGAATACTTGGTCGAGGAGCTCTGTAAAAGGTTGACGCAGTTTTTCCAGAGCATGGCGATGCAAGAGAATTTGCACGAGTCTAGCCAGGGTGAGTAAAATGAAGTTTATATTGTCTGTTTTTTTTAAATCGATCGAAAAAATATTAAACGATAGTGATAGTTCTTAATGAATTTCTTAGTGTATTTCATTTTATTATTGTTTTGAGTTTTGAAGCAACTAAACGATTTTCTTAGTTTCTTTTAGTTAATTTAGCTTAAAAGCCTGAAATGTATCTTTTTCCTTTATGTTTTTCGCTAAAGAGAAGGCACGGAATAAGAAATAATGGAAATAGCACCGACAAAGGCATAGCTAGGTGAATGATGATGTTATTCTATGGTATTTTTACACTGGTTATTGGTGGGGTACAGATGTAGTGCAAAATGATTTTCCTTCGGGAAAACTCGGATCTCAATCGGAATACGATGGCACCCGAACTGTCAATCAATGATTGTATTAAATGAGTGACGTTTTCATGTACATTAAAATGGAACTTTATTGTTTAGTGTCAAATGACAAAGTGACAAATGACAGCATTTGTCATTTGACACTAAACAATAAAGTTCCATTTTAATGGACATGAAAACGTCACTCATTTAATACAATCATTGATTGACAGTTCGGGTGCCATCGTATTCCGATTGAGGTCCGAGTTTTCCCGAAGGAAAATCATTTTGCACTACATCTGTACATACAGTGGAATATGATTTTGTAATCAATTGTGCATTATATGACTAATTTATGCGCTATCTGTCCTGACTGACCGTGCAACATTGACTGTCTCCGGCTACATGACGTTGACTTGTCCAGACTACCGCTGGTGCTGCTTGTGCTCCTGCCTTTCGTCCCTTCTGGCAGTGAGCGCGCGCAGCCGACTTTACTGCGTGCATCGCCAGTTCACGAGGACGCTACTAGCCACCCTGCAGGCAGTGCGCGACCGACTGTCCTTGCTCGGACAGCCTTTGGAAGTCCTCAGGAATGCACATAGTAATAATGTGAGTATACTTGATATGACACGCACCCCAATTTAAGTCGCTGAAGTTGGACAATTTTTTTACTTATGCTTAAAAAATTGGTCGACGCCATGTGGAAATTTATCATATCACTATACTAAATACAGTTGACTGAACTCGTGCCGAAACAAGCGACATCTATTGACACGTAGAAGACAACCATCGACAACACCGGCTCCAGCGTCAATTAGGAATGTTAGGATAAATATAGTCTATACTTTTAGGTATTTAAAAAAAAAAATCAACAATCCAAACCACGTGACATTGTTAAACAGCCAATCAGAACTGTTTTATTGCACTTTGAGGTATCAGTGTTCTGCTTCTATTGGCTGGCGAACTAAATCAAGTGGTAGTTATTTTTTTTTTTTTTTTTTTTATGGCATAGAGATGACAAACGAGCACACAGGCCACCTGATGGTAAGTGGAAACTGTGACCCATAGACATTCGCATTCACAAGACTGCAGAGCAATCCTAAGACTGCAAATGCGTTGCCAACCCTGAGGACTAAGATAGAATGCCTCTATGCTAGTCATTTCACCGGCTGTTTACATTACATAGTTAGTTAGTTAGTTGTTAGTTTTGTTTACATTTTTTTAAATAGGTATCTAAAAGTACAGACTATAAGAGAGCGGAATCATCGTCCTATCGAAGCACAGTTCGTAACAATATGTACAAGACTTCCAACTAGATCCTAACGGACTTGTAACAGGCCTTTTAGTCGTCCTACATACAAAAGATAGATATAAATCCATGGTAGTTATCATATTGTTGGAAATATGTTTTCAGAACGCAACCTTGCAGACACTGTACTGGTTGCTGACCATCATCAGCTGCGTGATGATAGACTGCGCGCCAGCCAAGGAGCAGCTTGCGGAAGACAACATGGTGCTGTCTCTGGGCCGTGTGTGGCCCTGGTGCATGATCAATGAACAACTAAGAGAAGCTATTGTTCATCTGCTGCTTACTTTTACCAATAACTGCCCTAAAGGTGATAATAAATTATGAGCAGTGTAATTTACTAAGTCGCCAACTCCGAATTTATTTGGTTTGCCTAGAGACTGCTATTGCTAAGACTTTAAAAAAATTGCACCGGGCTTATATCAATACGATTCAAACGAAAATTTCGCTGTAAAAGAAGTGTAAGACCGAAATTCGATCCACTACCAAATAAATTTAATAGAGGTGCCCTCTGCACCTAAATATGTATGTGTATTTTATAAGTAACTGGCGACCCGCCCTGACTTCGCTTCGGATTATGTTAGTTTTCTGTAAATAACCCAGAATTTATTATACTTAGGTACATAAAAACCTTCCTCTTGAATCATTCTGTCCATTGATGAAAACCGCATTCAATTTCGTTGCGTGGTTTGAAAGATCTAAGCGTTTATACAAAGAGACAGCCTAGCCGGCGAGAAGCGAGTTTGTTGTATACTATGTGTTTACATCCGCCCGGGCTCCAAAGGTTGTTTTGCCCAGGAGATGAAGACACAATGTAACCTAACCTAACCTAACAATACAATTATACAAGATCACTTACGGTTAATCCTTCGAGGGTCCTGTGGTAGCGACGCCAGGCAGTAAATTATGTGTGCTTAGGTTGTGTGTGTATGATACACCGCCTGGGCGCCCTCGGGCAGCTAGCTGTCTGTCTTCCCTCACAGACCGCAATGTAGTAAGCGTAGATTCCACCAAAATCTTGGTCATCAAGAGCATCTTGAGCTAACAAATGTTGATTATGGATTTATGGATTAATTTATGGATTTTCGCGTAACGCATCTTTATCTTTATTTTTGTTTTTATTGTTATTTTTGTTTTCTGCCTTTGAAGGTATCCTTAGTCTTTTTTGAAGGAATGTCACATTTTCAAGTAGGTAATTAACTATATTGCTCGGTTAGTATATGTAATTTTTAACTGTGTTAACTTTACTGGTTGATGTATAATCTAAGATTTTTATTGTATTAGCCATATTGTACCGTTTGTACCCTAATAAACATTAAACATTAGAAACCTTTTAGGTATTTCATACCGCAAATCGGGGTGATTAATCGCAATGAACAAATACAAATCAAATTATTAACAGTTAAATCAAAAATCTCTGAGATTAATAGAAAAGTTGAAACTCGTCATCTGTCATGTCACAGTGTCACAGATAAGGCGACAGCTGCATGGCAGCAGCATGATGCAGTAAGAACAAAAACCTTTTCCGAGTTGGTTCGGAACAGTATGTAAGGATTTAATTATCACTTTTGGCAGCTTGTTCGGCCATATGCCAGTGCGTTGGCGGGCGCAGCCTGCTGCAGGAGACGTGTGCGCTGCTGTGCCGCGAAGCGACGCTCATGTCGCGCGCGCACCCCGACGGGCTGCTGCTGGCCTGCACGCGCCTGCTGCGCCACTCCGCCGACCACCACCACTGCCGCGCCGTCATCATCAAGGTAACCGCGTCTACTATAGCCAGCTCGTTCAACCGTGCGTGGACGGCCTCCTTATGCGAGATAACCGGCTCGCAATACGAAGCCACAGCCTCCCAGGAGCTGTCCCCGGGTTTGAGCGGGGGTATATGGGGACTGGCCCGGATTGATTCCCAGCCATGGACGGCCGATAGAGGCGAGGGCGAACAACCCTATGCGGAGATGGTTGGAAGCCCCAAAATAACTCCAGCGCCGGTATCTGAGGCCGAAGGCACAGACGAGAGCACCTCAGCCCCCCCCCCCCCCCACCGCCGGCACCTTAGGAAGGCCAAGGCCCGACCCGCACAGTTGCCCTCAGGGCTCTTCCGGCCCCCCAGACTCCACCGTCATCCTAAATGCGGCCACCCTCAACGACCTCTGAGACAGGATCTACGTTAACGTCCAAAGACCAGAGGGAGGAGCCTGCTGCTGCTAATTTTGAAATATGACACTACTGATGGCCAAAATCAAAGTGTTATATTTATAATAACTCGGAAATAGCGACTCCATGGATTCTGAAACTGCGATATGCCACCTAAAGTCCTAACCCTGACTATAACTCTTCCTATAGCAGATAGCACGTTACGCCAATATAGTTTGA
>OZ014444.1:11007417-11085302 GCA_963966035.1 Acleris laterana | reverse complement strand
ACTCGCGTGAGTGCTACATCGCCGGACACTCTGAGACCCGTACGGTCACGGACCCGTTTGTGACCCGTCGAAGTCGTCAATGCCATTAGAGATGCCAACTTATTTGTAACTTATAGGAAACTCAATCTTATTGTTGTATAATGTCAGATTAATTTTGGACCTAAGGTGGATCCCAAATTTCAATTCCTGACTGTACAATATTATTAGTTAGCGACCCCAATGCCATCCTGTAACCCTGCCATTATACGTCATATATACAAATAAAATATAATAAAATTAAACAACATCTTCGCCTAAGTGTGCAAAATGTGGTTACAGAATTATCAAAAAGTATTTATAGTTGTTGGACATTCTGTAGCTCTGCCTACCCCACTCTGGGAATAAAGACGTGAGTTTATGTATGTATGTATGTATATAATAAAAGTAGTAAATAAGAAATATTACACGAATGGTATGTTACCGTGTCTTAACATTAGGATATATCACTCAAATTTATATTTTTTTAAATAAACGTAAGCTATTTTCGTACATGTATTCAATTCAATTCATGACATCTCATGATTAGTCTCATTGTCAGCGTAACAAGACGCGAGTTAACAGTTGACACGCGGTGTTTAACTGCTAACAGCAATTACTCAACGAATATCCACAATAAGTGAAAAACGGTGATGGATATGGCATGAATATGGCACAAGGAGTGTCCGCCGTCTTTTGTAAACCCGCCGGTCTCACTTGGCGGGCAGTTGTGAAGTTAATATTTATTTTAAACGTTGACATTTAACATATGATTGAGAGATGTCCAAATGTTGCATAGCAACGAATGTTTTAAATGTGTGTTTCTCTAGCTGAACTTTTGGAGCTGCTTTCTGGAACTTTGCTGACTGGAGACATTTCGGAAGTGGTGTCGGCCGCCCGGGCCGTGTGGGCTTTAGCTGCTAACAATCACAAGGTATGTACACATAGAACAGTGCCAATTTACATTACCAAGACTGTATTTTTTTTACAAGATTTTTTCGAATAATGTTGTAGGAGTCATTCCTTAAAGTTATTCATAATTAGGATATAACATAGCATTTGTAGTTAACTACTTACTTTGACTTGAATTACATAGTAAGGCCTTCGCTAATAAGGTCCGGAATATTATTAATAATCCTGCTTGATAATAAATTTTAATGTACAGTCGAAGAATTTGATTGTTTTACCAGTTTGACGTGATAGTGCCGGAAAATGTATAACACGGCTATTTTGCGTATTATGTCAAACGGGTAAACAATCAACTTACTTGACTAATACATGCTGTTCAGCAAATGAACATTCATTTAGTCACTTTAGTAAATTGTTTTAATACAACTCTTCGCGAACTTGCCTCTTGAAAACCATGGTAAAGTGTTTCTTATCCACGAATACGCGCGTCACTACTCATTTCTTGTTGCGTGGTTGTATCGTGTAGATTTTAAAATACGTGTTATGTCATAAAATATACACCGTGTTTTTTTTGATTTACGATAACTTTAAGGGAACGTTCTTTAGGTTAAATAAAGTTAATTTCCCAAAGACAGACAAATGATAACTCTTACGGTTTTAAAGATATTTAATTTTTAAATTTAATCAGTTAATCACGTTAAACTAGTATAAAAGGCTCTTAATTGACAAGAACAATTTTCTTTTAATTCTTATGAGTAAAGAGTTTCCAATTGTTAGGTTTGTATACGCGTCCATGGAATTAGTAAGTACGTACATCTGGAAGGTGCACTACACCGATAACGCGAGCCGAAAGAAATGTACTAAAGCTTACTGCGTCCCTTTCGAAAGGTGACCATATTTGAATTGCAATTTACGGACAAATTAATTTTACAAGCCGGCGGTGGGGCAGTAAACGAAACAATATTTACTTATTCAACTGATTGTTTTCAAAATCGATATCAGTGGATCTGTAGATCTGACAACTAATCCGTAGACAAATTGAGGAAAAGTAGCCGCCACCTTGAACTTTTTAGTTATTCAACTGATTGTCTCCAAAATCGATATCTGGGCATCTGTGTAATCTCTGTCAACGAATCCGTGGATAGACTGAGAAAAAGTAGCTGCCGTCTTGAACTTCTTAATAAGAGCAAGTAGAACAAAATACAAGCATTGAAAGCTTTCAAACAAAATCCAGTATTAAGTTGTCATTCAAGTGTCAATTTCGAATTATAGGAGACCGCACAGAATACACAGATCCCCAGATCCACATAAAGGTACATTTCTTTCGGCTCACGTTATCGGTGGAATGCACCTTCCAGATGTACGTTATTACTTACTAATTCCATGGTCACGCCAACATTGATTTGACACTCACTATTAGTTAACTCTAAAGGCCCTTTTAGAATGATCAAAGATATAACATTCAATTACTTTGTTCTAAACAGAAAAAAAAAATATTTTTGCAATATTTAAAAATCTAATCTACCAATTAGTTTCTATGGATATACCTAGTAATATGCCGAAGTTATCGTAAATCAAAAAAAACACGGTGTATGTAAATCATTATTAGACATTCAAAATAATTGAATGTGTGTCATGAGTTTCGGGCAAGTTTAAATGACAATGGCTCATATACATAATATTTAATTAAGAAAGAACCTGATATCTTCCGGTATTTTGTTCTTAATGAACCAATACAACGTCAAAGTCTATGTCGACTGCTATTGTTATGTTATGGCCTTTAAGTGCACCCTTAAGGCAAGGAAATGGCCTTATAAAGCATGGTCTTAATGAGCGTAAAGTACGTCTGGCATCACACGGCAGTTGACACGCATGATTAATAGTGAAGTGGGCAGCCGTAAGTGGTGCTTTAGCGTAACGAATGAATGTTATTGTTGATTTCTTATTTGTTTGACAATGCGATCATGTTAATATTGTTAAACAGGATGCGGAGTGCTAGAAGTAAATCTACTATCCAATTTTAATTAATGTTAAAGTATGTTGTTCTTACCTCCACATACACATCTCTAAAACTGCTGTCTATGTTCGGACTAGTGTTGAATACACGACGGAGAACTTGTTTTTCGCTTCCTTCGTTTTGAGGGTGCGTTTTAGTCACAGTTTGCAGGTCCTTCTTGTAAGCCACGAGCGTCTATTACTACTTAGAATGGGGCATTTACACTACGTGTACAGTAGGTACGACATTCGCGGCTAATCAGTGGGTGATTAGCAGCAAAACGTCAGTTTGCTTGGTTACTACGAGGGCTGCCTTTTAAGTTCTGTCGTTTGCAAGCCTTCCGTGATTGCATAAAAAAGAACTAGTGTCATCTTAAAATATTTGAAATTAGAATTCGAAAACAAAAGAATGACTCGAAATCGGCCCAACCGTTTTAGTACAGCGCTCGTTCAAAGTTGACAAGTCAGTTGTGAAAATGGAAATTTCGAAGGAAAATTTACGTGCGATATTTTTTTACAACTTCAAAAGGGGCTTAACGCGACTTCAGTGCTTCGAAGAGTTGACTACGGTTTTCAATGATAAAGCACCATGCCTCCGGACTGTGGAACGCTGGTATTTAGAATTTCAACGTTGTTGCTCTAGTCTTGGTGATAGACATCGTGAAGGTCGACCAAAAACAGCCGTAACCCAGGAGAACATTGATGCTGTACGGCAACTGATCGTCGAAGATCGCCATGCGACATACCGTGAGATAGAAGCTTCCTTAAGTATTTCAGGGACCAGTGTTCACAGTATTTTGCATGATCACTTAGGCGTAAAAAAGTTGATCTCTCGCTGGATACCACATTTACTCAGTGAAGACCAAAAAACGGCTCGCGTTCGATGGTGTCGCAAAACTCTGCGGCAATTCAACCGAGGAAACTCGAAACATGTTTACGACATTATCAGTGGTGACGAATCTTGGATATATGCCTACGAACCCGATTCTAAACAGCAGTCGACTGTTTGGGTGTTCCAAGATGAGCCAAAACCGACCAAAGTAATACGCTCACGGAGCATTTCGAAAAAAATAGTCGCCACGTTTGTGGCGAAAAGTGGCCACGTGGCCAACATCGTGCTCGAGGATCGTAAAACGGTTAATGCTGACTGGTATACCACTGTCTGTTTACCAGAAGTCATCGGCGAGTTTCGAAAAAATAACCCAAGACGTCGTATAAGACTGCATCACGATATTGCGAGCTCGCACACCGCCCGGCAAACAATTGCGTTTTTAAAAGAGCAAAACGTCGAAATTCTGGAACACCCGCCGCACAGTCCAGACTTAAGCCCTAACGATTTTTTTACTTTTCCAAAAATCAAGCAACGACTTCGTGGTCAACGGTACCAGACGCCTGAAGAAGCCGTTGAGGCATACAAAACGGCCATTTTGGAGACCCCGACTTCGGACTGGAATAAGTGTTTCGAAAACTGGTTCGATCGAATGAAAAAGTGTATTACATATCACGGTGATTACTTTGAAAAACAATAAATACCATTTAACACTTAAATTGTCTTTAGTTTTTCCAAACGACACAACTTAAAAGGCAGCCCTCGTATGTCGGCTACCATTTGACTAAGGACCTAATGGTGCCGATTTGCGGTTATGCCGGCCCGGCAGTCAGCGATCTACAATAGGTGAGCCCAATATGACTCGCTATCGTTGATTTTAAAATTATATATCATACCTATAATGCAAAACAATGTGTTTTGGGAAGATCGTGGGGGTGTCGTAGCAATAGAGCTGTGAAAAAAAGATCATGAACATTCCCTATTATTTCTCTTCTGCCTTCGCCTCTGAAATTTAAGAACTTCGATTCCGAATGTTACGCGTTAGTGTTGTGAAGGTTTGTAAGCAAGTTAATATTGTTGTCAGGCCAAGCTTCTGCTGCGCAGCGCGCGCGTGTCCTCGGCAGTGGCTTCGGCGCTGGCGCGCGTGCGCCGCAGCACCGAGCCGCACGCGCAGTGCGCCTTTCAGCTGCTAACATATACCAACACCGTGCTGCAAACTTGAATATACAGCTACGGTAACAAGCAGTTAAACGCTGTTTTTTACACTTTCAAGCAGCGAAAAATTTTAAAAGTGGCACCAGGACACATTTTTCGCAATTTCTTGCGTGATTGAGGTCTCTTTAATGTGAAAGATTCTGTTGCTCCATTTTTTATTTTAAATTGTCTGGACAAGCTCGAGCGCTTCTTTAAACTAGAACTTCATAAATTAATCACTAAGCAAAGTAAACCAATATCAAAGCAATATAGTATATTAATCGCAATATAACTTTATACACCTTAAATTGTACAGGGTGAAATATAAGTCGTGAATCAAATGATCACCTCTGTGTTCTACCCACAAGTATGAACAACTTTCACTATGGGGCCAACCCTGAAATCACGAAAAAAAAATCAGCTGCTTCATAAATTTTGGTCGAGTACGTATTGAACTTTTCTATGAAAAAGCTGATTTTTTTTCGTGATTTCAGACTTGGTCCCATAGTGAAAGTTGTTCATACTTGTGGGTGGAACACAGAGGTGATCATTTGATTCACGACTTAGATCACACCCTGTATGAGTGTCCTAGCAGGTTCTAAAAAGGAAAAGATTGACTCTCAGTTGCTAGAATTGGAACGTAATTAATTATTGCAAATAAAAAACATTCTTATCGTCACAAACAAATGATGTGAGCGATCATGTGTAGGTATGTACAGTCACCAGTAACAATATATTATCCAACATAGTGTTCAAAAATTTTTGAGCCCTATGTTCGGTAATATATAGTTGCTTGTGACTGGACATACCTACTTGACTTAAGGTAGGTACGTAACATTTTTTCTTTGTTTTTCAGGGAAGGCGATTTACAATCAAGCTACATTACATTTGGGTACATTTGGGATTGTCAAACATATCGACCGATGGCAAGAATCAATCGATATTTTATTTAACATTTTAGTGTCAAATTCTAAAAACAGTGTTCTTGCCTTTTTAATTGATTGAATTAAAATGTATATATTAAATTTACCCAGAATGTAAAAAAATGTGCTATCTTAATGCTGACAAAATAAATTGAAGCAGCTCGAAATGTATTCTGTAAATTGACTTTTCGGGTGCTAAAACCTAATGCGCCGAGTGCTGTGGAATGTTTGTATAGTAGGTAAACACCACTCGAGTGTGGACGAATTTGTTACGCATTTGTTTTGTATACGGCAGACGCCGAAGAACTTAAATATGAACTGTGTACGACAAAAACTGAAATGAAATAAACATGTACGGATATAAAAGTGATTTTATTACAGTTCGATAGCTCTTAGAATGTGCTTCGGGTTTGTACTTGTCTCTCACTGGCTCTCATACGCCATTATTAAGACCGAGTGAGAGATAACTATAAACCGAGGCATGTTCTAAACGATCACAGACTGTACTTTGTTATCAATTAATCAATAATATACATTGTAAATAAACAGATACCTGCGTGAAGATGTGATTGATTATAAATATAATAATCGCAGGTCGCCTTTTATCTCTAATGTTATGCAATCGTATTATTAAATATCCACTTTGATATTAGACTGGATGAAGGACGTTATTCGTAGTTTTTGTGCAGAGGCTAACTGTGTAGGTATATACTTAAGTATTTTTAGTAGTTACATGCCGAATTCGATTTGTTGACATCAACCAACAACCGTCATCTCAGACAGCGGAAGGAAAACCGCTTGGATAGGTACTTAGGCGTGGACTTAATATTGCGTTGGTGACATTGCCATAACTCGTAACTAATAAATTAATAAAGCTGCAAAATGCACCTTGCTGCTTTACCGAGTAAGGTGCATTTAACACCTTGCTGAATTTGTTAGTTCCGCGTTATTTTCACCGACACTTTGCTGTCTTCCATGGAATTTTAATTGTGCTTCAGTTTAGTTTCATCACGTTATCTAAAAAAATAGTCCCTACCGAATTACGTACCGTAAAACCATTTAACTATGTTCTTTGCCGAATTTCCTCAGTACATTATTTTAAAAATATGATAGCTATAGCTAGACTTTAGAGCAAATGATTTTAGGCTGTATAGTATGTAAACCTAGCAATAGCTTTTTAGAATAATGTAATGAGGAAAATTGTACTATTGTTGCAGGCTAGGACCAATATTTCGAGTTTCGCTCATTTATATATATTAAGGCATGTAGAACTGCCTGCATGACTTACTTGCAAGATAAAGATTAATACCTACTTGCAAAGAAAATATTAAATTTCAGATTTTATCGCGTATAATGGTGCGTTTACACCAAACGAAAGCATGCTCTATTTTCGCCGAGGAAACGTAAGAGATAATGCGTAGAATTCTTTTTAGTCCGCTTGGTTTGAACATGGTTTGAACGCAACTTAGGAAATAATAATTCAAAACCAATCACGATGCGCGACGTTCTGAGTAGGGTTGCCAACCGTACTATATTATATAGTATTGTACTATATTTTGACTCTCTGTACTATATACTGTTGAAGAAATATATAGTACGCAAAAATACTATATTTTGAGGGATTTTACAGCGACTGACTCGTGGACCCACTACTTCGTCCCACTGCTCTATTCGCTTTCGTTGGAAATTAGGCAGAAACCATTTTTATTCCGCAAAAGTAAGTAGGTTAGGTTCGTTAGGTATCTTTAAACGCCCGAAGGGCAAACCGCCCAGAAATAGGAGCCCTGCCGCAAGGCAGGGCTCCGTCGAAAAGAGCAGTGGGACGAAGTAGTGGGTCCACGAGTCATGTGTGGATTTTACAAAGTACTTCAATTTACACACATAACTGACGTAACACACGTTCCAAGTTAATTTTATTTAAAAAGTTCTAAATTACCTGAAAGCTGTTCAAGTTAAAAGAAGTGTTATTTAAAAGGAGTTCACAGAATGCTAGTAAGTATAGTTTACCCCAAAATAAAGAGTTGTCTTAAAGTACTATATTTTTTTACTGTGTACTATATTTTTTACACTTTTTTTTGGAAAATACTATAAATCCCCCAAAAATAGTTGGCAACCCTAGTTCTGAGCCCGGTTCATTCTCATGATTATAAGTAGGTAGGTCTTGAGTATATAAAGGAAACTGCGTTTTAAGATTGAAGTCTTTCCAACCTCACTTTATGTATGAAGTGAAGTGGATGTGGGTAGTTAGATAATCATCGTGCATCGTATATTGTCAAATCGCATACATTTGAGTTGCGCGTACCCTATTGAAGTTATGCAGATTACCGTCATTTATGAATAGTCGCACGCACCTTTACTTATATTTAATGCAAATATAAACAGCATCCTGCAATTGTGCATTCTATCCTTGTTGCATTTACGTTATGGTCGGTTGTACCCAGTTTACTTTGTTATAGTTTACCTGAGTACCCTATAAGTGAACGCATCGAGCGGCTCGCGCTTCACACCGCACCCTCAGTGCGGGTATTGTGAGCGGACCGCCGTCAACAACCTGGGTCCGATTAATCAGTGGCGGTATCGCGCGCGATAAGGCTAGCGGGGACGCCATAGGACCGTAGTAAGGGGAAGTTTGCTTTACTCATTATCGGCGAGCGCAAAGCGATAATCCGCGTGTGCGGGCGCCGGCGTCGCGTCAGTGCGGCCGCGTTGCCCCTACCCGCCGCGCCCGCGCGCATGCCGTCTTCGCGAAACGATCAATAAGGAACAATGAAACGACGGGGCGGTCGCGGCCGGCCGTCTGGCGCCCCTTGACCGCCGTGGGCGACCGACGCGAGTGAGTGCTGTGAGATGTCGTCGCCGGGGTTCAGCTTCCCGCCGGAGAGCTACTCGGCTGTGTACGTCGACGGAAAGAGCAGCGCTAACGTGAGTAGCCGGCGCGGCGGGCGGCGGCCGGCGCACTATCTGCGCCCGCGCAAGGTCGCGGCACCGCGGCCCGCGCACCGGTGCATTCAACTCGCCCGAGGGCCGAGAGCATTACCGGACCGTGGCCCATACCTGCCTGGTCGTCGCTTGCCATTGCTTAACTGTCAACATACATTAGACGCAAAGTTTCCCTTCTAAAGGCTTCGCCATTCGTTAGTCACACTCGCTGTTATCCTAATCATTTATGTCAACCTGACGAATTCGTAAAGGATCCCGACTCTCAAACTTTGTCATTATTACAATGCCCGTAAAGGTTAACTTCCGTCTTCTTATCACTCTGAACGATTAAATACGTGTTTTTGTCACTTGTTTGTAAATAAATACTGCTTATCGTGGTAACAACGAAACACGATACGACACAACAAGAGTTAGGTAGGTTAGCCCGCGAGCTCAGCGAAGCTCGGTTTGGTGCTTCGTACTCACATAATATGATTTACGCAAGACAAATAGCGAAGGTTACTTGATACGTGATTGCGGTAATCCGATTAAAGAATGCGTACTCGTTCGGCGCTCGCGCACGCCGCGACGCCGGCGGGAGCCACATCTGCTTTGTTCCTTTGTCTTGCCAAGGTTAACCATTTACTACTTCGGGTGTGTTATTTAATTTATACAAGTAATTCTACAAGAACGCTACATTTTGTAGGAAATATGACGAGTTTGACCATTACATTAGTCGCACTTGGGCGCTAATAGGGCTGCGTTTGTTTGTCTGTTAAAAGTTAGTTTTGTAACGGCGCCAAAACGGAGTGCTTACCAAATAGCTAAGTTTAAAACGCATTTCTATAGTGTAGTGCAGTCATAAGATAGATGGAAAATGACTAGGTACCTAGGCACTTAAGTTGACAGTCGGTTAGATAGGATTATTCTAGTTGAGTCCTCAGAGTCCTCAGACCTCACTGACCTGTGTTGACTCACTATGTAATCTTTGTGAATAAAAATAGGTACTTATGTAAATCTGTTTCGTTGTAGGTATATGGTGTTCAATAAATTGTTTTGTATTGTTTTGTTACCAACTAGAATAATCGTTTTTTGTTGAACGTAAATAATGTGTGATCAATGCATAGAAAATTGCTGATAAGGAAATTACATGCCTAGTAGGCAGTGCTAACTACGTAACTAAAAGAACGATAAGGCAAGAGGAGAACCGATACAACGCTCATACATAAATATACGACAAGCCTTATAATCTTTTCACTATAGCCACAAACAAAACCCAACTCAAAAACTTAAACTCAAACTAACAACATTTATGACAAACAAACACTCCAAAACAAGAAATCGCCTTTACTTTGAAAAAGCCTTGTATCTCATATTTCGTGACAAACGATGTTAAACTAAAACGTGAAGAGAATTATGTTTAAACTCTAAGAGTTCTTTCTTAAGTAAGTAGTAACGAAATATCCATGTATCCTTTTTGCAGACGACATTTCTCTTCTCACGGCATGCCAAAATAACTTCAAATGATAATATTGTTCATGTCCATGCTGGACAAAGCTAGTGACTAGTTACACTAACATAATTTAGTTTAAAAAAAAACTAAACTATTGACATTCCACCCTCGTCAAAAAAAACCGCTAGAAATAAATTTTAATTACCAAAATAAACCTTTAGTAGTAGTACAGGAATTCAATAAACTGGAAAACACCGTTCTCTTATTTATCGCAGAAAATTGTATGGCCGATTATCACTTCCCAACTCACGTTTCGCGTAAATTTATTTCGCCGAACGTTCATTTCCCAACTTATCAAATGTATTTGTTTTATTTGCCAACTTAACAGTTACCAACTCAACATGTGGTCTGTTTTTTATAATGTTATTTTTCAAAATGCCTACTTTCATGTTGTATAATGTTTTAGTTGGCATAATATTCATAATATTCATAATATTCCCAACTGTTTCATTTGCCAACCCGCTTTTTTTTCTGTAACTGTAAATATTTCAGGATTTTTATAAAACTAACCTAACCTAACCTATAGGTTTCTACACGATAGTACTGAAATTAATCCTGAAATGTCTGCCCATATTACTCCGAAGAAAAATTATTGATGTGCATTGCCGCCAATTTAAAAGTCTAGTGTTATTTTTGAGATTATTACTGATACATTAAATTCCTTGAAATAAATGTGTGGTAAAATATAGTAATTTTTAAAAAAATATAAAATATAATAATTTCCAACCAAAGAATTTGTTATTTTTTTTCTTACTTATTTCTATCTTGCCAAATGTATGAAAAGGGAAATGTTGCATCAACTAAACGTTATTCGTCCAAGAGTTGTTAAGCCAAGTGATAGATTTGACAAATGATGAGTCTGCCAAAAGTGTAAAGGCGTTATAATAATACGCTTTATAATAATTCTGCGAATTAAAAAGTTGTCATATAAAATTTTGGTAAGTAATCGTTAGTTGTCAAAGTGAATTGTCGGCGAAACGTTGGTTGGCAAATGAAATTCGGCCAAAAAAAGTTCTGCGAAAAGGCAGTACACCCTGGAAAACACACATAAAAAAGGTAAAAAGTAAAATATCGCAGTAAGGTAACGGTACGGAATTCCGTAAACGTACGGAATTTCGGAATTTTTCGCTTAAGGCCCAAAAATAAGAAAATTATCAAGTATTTCCAAAAAAAAAAAATATACATAACAAGTGTGGACAATATTGCGTCAAATGAACAAGAGGTCAACGAACTGTGAACATATAGTATGTTATTAGGGTGAGGTGGCCAACAATGAACCACAAAAAGTTTGAAATTCCATAATTTATTCCTATGCGAAAGTATTACAAATATTTTTTTGCTCGGCGATTCATTATTTATTTGGCTTTAATTTTGCATTCAAATCTTATCATAAAATTGAATAGAAGTAGAGATTTTTTAACTTTTTTAAAACATGAGAAATGGTTCATTGTGTCCAACAATAAGTACACAATGATCCGGGGGTAGGCATACAATGAACCTACCGAGTACACAGTGAACCATTGCATAGATTAAACTTAAATTAGCGGACTCTATGTGAACTGATTTCGGAAAATATTAAGCTGATTAATAAAACAATATATTTATTTTGAGAAAAGGTTATATTTATTTTAATTAATAGTCGCAAACCAGCGTAACGTAATATAAAAATCTAAATATTTGTCTTAAACCACAATATTATGCCTTCAATTATTGCAACATAGTTCTAATTTAGTATCATAACATCAAAATTTTTAACTATAATCATATATCTAATTCTTTAACATATATCAGTAAAACTTAAATTGTGTACCAATAGCTGTAACACATTCCGCTGGGTCAATGTGTACCCTATCCTCGTGAGACACTGTGTACCATCTACACCTTTCGTTGTTTTAGGTTAGTTTAAAAAAATACGACACAAGATGGAGACGTCACAGTATTTCTAAACGATAGCCAAGTAGTTACTCAAGACAGCTAAAAAAACGGAATGTTCTAAAATTGACAACATATAAGTAAAATAAAACGTCAAAACACTTATTTTTTTCCTTGTTTTTGTGCCGAAAATCACAAAACACCTTGTCACACGTGCGGTTTTGACGCTGGCTGGACGCCACTGGGGGGCGAGGGGCGCCACCAAATTAAAGTACATTTTTACTCGCGGCACGGTTTGGTAACGTCGCGTTTTTAAAATAAAGCGTTGGTTCGTTGTGTACCACCGGTTCATTGTTTACCACCTGACCCTACGTAATCTCTTTTGGTCAGTCCGCGTCAAAACCGTCGAGACGATAGGAAGTAGACGCGTGTGCGTAAGTGAAGCAACGGATTTTATTAAGGATTTTACAAGTAATGGGTAAGCATTTTCATTTTAAATTGTTTCAATAATTGTGTAGAATTTCATAACAAACTGAGTAAATAAATTTTCTTGAAAATTCAGTGAGTATTTAGTAAATTACGGTCGATTTACTGATTGCCGCAATTACATACATCAAAAATCAACCTTGTCCCGAAAAGCGTCAAAATTACGCAATTAAAGAAAGTAAAGGGATTTTATTTTTGTGTTTTACCGGGAATTCAGATAAGAGAGTCAAACAAACTTTGCCGTTATGAGCGTGATGTTTGGCATACTTTAATATGATGAAATTACGTTTTACGATTTTGTGGACCATTGTTATGAAAAACGGTGTCCAAAGTAATCAATTTTGCCTACTTCGTAAAAAGTTACGACAAGAATTGCACATGCTAAATAGCTGAATTATATTGCTAAAGTCCAATGTTTTAATATACTTAATGGTACATCTACTAATCTGAATAGATTACTATAGATTTTAAGTAGTTTCAGAACGGGGAAAAGACGTACTTCTTAAAAACATCTGCTTTTCTGACTTCCGCAATTGCCAACAATGTTTTTGGCTGTGCTTCTAATTGCGTTAAAATAATTGCGTAGTTGTGCTTATATTTTCAAATGATTATTCAGTATTTTCCGAGTTATATTTAGTTCAAATATATAACACGAGTTTTATGACCGTACACTTAGGGGAAATTGGGGACACTCTGGTTTTAGGGCCCATTAGTCCCTAAAGAATCTAAATCAGTCGCCAATGGGGACAAATTTAGGTTCAGATTCAGAATCAGATTTTTCCTATTCGTCTCCACTGGAGACCACTGGGAAGATATCATTCCTAATTTTGTCCCCACAAAATTAGGGGAGACTGGGGTAAATTGGAATGTTTTCAACCAAATCGGCTTTTCTACTCTAACTCTAAATGAGAATGAAAATTCTTAGTTGTTAACTATTGACCTCATACTTACATAGATAAATAGGCTTATGGAAAGGGCTATACATCATACGACCTGTGGGGCTAGACCAGTTGCCATCGAATGCAAACGCTAGCGTTAGGTGACCACTGTTGATTTGCGTTATCATAGAAATGTGTATGGAATTAACGTAAGACACGTGTACTCATTTTTAATTTTTAATTTTTGACAGCGCATGTCGAGTTATATATCACGTGACTTACGTCAATTCCATTAATGTTTCTATGACAACGCAAATCAACAGTGATCACCTAACGCTAACGTTTGTATTCGATGGCAACTTGTCCAGCCCCACTGATTTTCAAATATACGCATTTTAATTTTATTCTAAAATTGTCTAGACGGGATCTCCTCACCCCCGTCTCCTCTTAAAATAAAAATAAATCTTTTTGTCAAACATGTAATGTTATTTCATTTCTGATCACGTCTTATTTAATTTATATTCCCTATTTCATAAATTTGGCAGAAAAGGGGCATTTACTTAATTTACCGGATTTACATGCACGCATTTACGGAATAACCGACAGAGACTATTTTTAATCCGTAATAACGGACATTTAAGAGGTTCATAAAAATGACTATTAATTATACAAAACACAGTTTAATATATAATTTTTATATAACATTCTATACTCTGAAAGCCAATCTTTACTAGTAAACCAATTTCAACTAGCTGAGATTTCAGGTTTTACTGGAAATAGCTTACAAAGTCAAAAATGCCTTAATACTCCGTAATTCCGTACTCTTACCTTATGCATACGCACTGTGGGAAGTAAAAAAATCTACCGACCTGAAAACGGCCCTTGTAACCTACTACGCCTACGCATATGCGTGGTTTAGCTACGGCATTATCCTGTGGGGTAACAGCACCGACGCGCCAGCTATCTACACAATGCAAAAAAAAAACTCGTTAGCATACTCGTTAACATTGACAACACACACAGTAGCAGGTCACACTTCAAAGGAACTTAATTTACTTACATTACCATCCATATATATTTTAGAGATTTGCAAGTTCGTACGTAAATACTCCGAATACTTACTTACTACACAAATCGCGAAGACCTACCCACCACTCATTATCTAAGGTCCGTATTAATAAACTCATCTTGGTTGAGAGGCCCGTCACAAGATACGTCAAAGTAAACGTCAAACCATGAAACACTGTCATTTTTGACACATCTCGAGACGAACATTAGAGTTGAGATTAGTTTATTAATACGGCCCTAAGACAGAGAGACAGACTTATACTCCCACCATCAAACCTCAAACTTTATTCAGACGGAACTTACACAATGTCCATAAAAATCTATAATAATAATAAACTACCAAATAAAATAAAATGTGAAAATAATGAAAATAAATTTAATAAACTTTTAAAATATTTCCTTATCACCAAATGTTACTACTTACACAGTTAATACATATTTAAAAGAAAATCTATAATAATTTACATTATTAATTTGGATATATTATAAAAATAACAAAGCTACAATACTAACTTTCAAGTGTGATCACTGTGATCAGACAAATATAATACAGTTCATTATAATTCATAGACAAATAATGAACATCAATACCGTACAAAATACAATTACAATTTAAAATCTTATGCTAACATTGTCTATTTACTTACTTATAGCATAAAATAATTTAAAATACTTTAATGTGCAATTATATTATGATAAGATAGTTTAATAATTATCCATAAATAAACTTCAAAGAATATAATAAATATAAAATAATTAAGTATTTAAAGTGCAATTGAAGTTAAAGTAAGTAAATAACAAATTATAATATTATAAAACTAAGCCCTCTCCTCTGTTTTCTCTGCTATCGTTGCTGCGCCCAACAGGGTCCACAGATCATAAACATGACGTATAGTATACCTTACCTATGATTGTACAACAACATGTTGTTTGATCAGTAGTTAAACTAGCTAATTGTTAAAATTCGAAAAAGGAACTGAAAATTTGACACATTTCCTTGAGATTCCATCAAATTTTAGATTCCGTTTTCAAATTTTAACATTTAGTTGGTTTAACTACTGATCAAACAACAGGGCCTTATTAACTTAAAAGTTAAGAGTTAAGAGTGAATCAATAGGAGGACGGATCTTGCTCCACCGTGATACAGTTTTAACTAGTACGGGGAGTAAGGAACATTGTCTTATCACACTCACGTTATATAGTAACGCAATACCTAAGTATATAAATAAAATAAGCTACATACATATTGTACTGATCCTGTTTTGGTTGTTGTGTTTACTGGCAAATAAATAAATTATTATTATTATCTGTAAAATGTGGAATGCAATCAATGTATTGAGTATTGAGTATGTTGTTTGCCATATCGTAGGGGAAGGGTGTGTAAGATGGGGACGTTAAGGTAAAACAGTAAAAATACGGAGTATTTAAAGTAACATATTTATTATATATTAATGGCACATACATTATTAAATCAAGTTTCATTTGGCATAGGTTTTGGTAAGTTAGGTAATCACATGAATTATAAAAAAAAAAACAATAAAAAAATGGGAAATACACCATCTTACCCCATATATGAGGTAAGACAGGGACGTAAAAATGGGGGCAAGATGGGTGGGAGGGGGGTTATGAGGCATGATGGTGTTTATTCCCCTTCGCAGGAAAAGCAAATCAAAACCTCTTCTGGGTTGTCATCATCTACACCGGCACATGCTGTGTGTGCCCAGCGCCCACACCGCTGACACCCCACCCAATTTTCAGACGATTTTAAATATGAATTATTTTCATCATTGCAATAGATGCAGACAGTATCTTCTTGGGTCTTCTTCCCTTTACCCTTGCCTTTTCCTTTCGGCTTTTTAGCCGTCTTTTTAGTTGCTACTGGTTTTGCTGGCCTTTTTCTGTCTTCTATTTCTTTCTTATACGGTGTGGAAGTAATTATAGCCGTCTTGCCCCTTCGATATTGCTTCCTCTTTTGGTTTGAACATATTGTTGGAATCGCAATAATATCGTGTGGAGAGGCGTTTTGGCGTTTTTCTTTTATAATTACGTACCATTATAGTTACCTGTAAAGATACACAAACAAGACTTAGCAATGACCCGATAAGCATAAATAACATAAATCATTACAACGAGTTGTTCCTCGAGGCAAGATGGGGCAATACCCGCATGCCTCACGCATTTTGCCCCGTCTTGCCCCGACCACCAGATTTGCACAATAATAAATATTCAAAAAAACACGTCAACATTCAAGTACCATTACATGCACCACACGATGGTCAATTTAATGTTAAATATGTAAACAAAATAACAATAGTCATACACTATTACTTACGATTTTATGTCAATTTCTCAAGCCTTGAAATTATAGATCGAGACAACACTAAAACACGTTTCGACCTGCAGTTCAAACACGCGTGCACTCTCGCTTGCTTTGGTCACCGGACTAATGGCGGCTCGGGAATGGCGTCCTGTCATCGGATTCGTTACGTTAGTGTGGTGTCTAGTTTGATGTATGTGTGCGTGGCCCCGTCATACCCCGCGTCCCCGTCTTACACACCCTTCCCCTACGTAAATCACAAATAATTATATCGTATTTTATAATCTGTTAATTTTTAGATTTTTTATAAGTGAAACCGAACCTAACCGAGTGTTATCTACACGTTATATGTTAAGTAATTTTTGAAAAGTATTCGGTTTGCGATATAAAAATTCTGGCTACCAAGAATTACCTATGTAAACACAGACATTATGAGGAAAAAAAGTTATAGGAAACAACGGGCTCCCCAAATAAAGTAAAATGGGTGAACCTGTGGGCTATCAATGCTATCATATTAGCCCTCACTCTCACTGATACCGCCCTTCGCTCCCTCCCTATATTAGTATCTTCACCGTATTTGAAGTCCTTAGTAAGCCAGTGCCCCAGATATATTTGTCATTTTTAAGGGGACCCGATTAACATACGGTTAACCCGCATCCTTCTCTCAAAATCTTAAATATTCGAAAAAGAGTTAGTATATCCACTTTTTTGAAATAAAAAGACTACAGTTATATGATGACATAATAGAACCCAATAAAAAGTAAATAAAAAATTGACACATTACCAAAAGAATACCAAAGACTACTATTGTAAACATTACATGCCATTCTCATCGTAAATAGACCGATTATTTCGTATTTTGTTAATTTTCTTGGTGTTGCGGATAATTATGTAGCCGACTCAAAACTTACCTATAATTTCTCATGCTGAAGAACTTACAACAGGTTTGTGTTGAATTCTTATATATTTATTTTACATTGTCAAGGCAAGGATCGGATCGGGTTTCTACTATCTACGTGAGACGTCTCGCGGACAGTCACGTGGTCCGCGCACAGTAGTTTTTTTTTAATTATTTTTTCTGGACTTTGTCATAAATCCTGTCCTGTCCTGAGCATAAGACGAATTCAATGACATATCAGTTATCATAATCGGGCCATAAGTAACTGTAGATCTGATGCCATGTACAAAAATCGGCCTCGCGTAATATCTAGAAGTATATGTTCTACCCTTTTAGTCTTCATCAGTTTATATAGGTATATATATATATATCTATATATAGCTATATATATATATAGGCATTTAGACATAAACTGTTTAAGGCTAAAATGGTACAACATATACTTCTAGATATTTAGAAAACAGATTTAAAATTTAGAGATGTTTACACTGTAGGCTGAGGTCAAAAAAACATCTTCGCAGCATGTAAGGCTGCCGGAGTACGGCGCTGGTATCCGCTGGCTGTCCGAATCCGATTTGACTAATCTCTAACATAATAATGTTAGAGATTAGTCTAAAATATGCTCATTCTTTTTCCATGTTTCAAACATATAATCAAACCAGTATTAACTAGCAATTTGCTTGGACGAAACTGTAATTTAAAGTGTGATTTTATGTTGTTGAAGTTAGAGTGTTTAGTCACGTCTCAAGTGCTTTGTAAGACGATGTCTCCCAAAAGGTTGAGATAGGGAAGCTAAAAAGAAATATGTGCCTGTTATTCAAGACTACTCTAACATAAGTATACCAAAGTAAATTAAATTGGAGCCGGACAGTTACCTTTCCTTGTTAGTTAACATACATTGCGATAGCTCCTTAGAATGTCTTTCGGGATTTTGTTTTTCTCTTACTCACTCTCATGCGCTTTTATGTGAGACTAACCAAAACATACCCCTAAATCGTGCCACAAACCAAGCTATAATATACAGGGTTATTGGTAATTCGACGTATTCCCGTTAGGAGGTGATAGGGGTGACTATTTGCGATAATTTTAACCCCCATATGCATTATGCAAAAGTTATCCATTTTTGAGTTATCATGGTTTTTAGCTTTTTTCAAAATGTCAAAAATGCAGCATCAAAAATTTATTTAAAAAAAAGTATCAATTTAAATCTATTTTTTTCTTCTGATTTATAAAAACGATAAAACTCTGGTTATTTATCAATATTAAAACAACAATTATCGGTCCAAATTTAAAAATGCTAGACTAAAAACGATATTATTTCTAGATTTTTTAGATATCTTTTTCCACTAAAATGCCTTAAAAACAAAAAAATTGTTATGAAACTAGGCTTGCAGATTAATTTAAAAACATAACCGTTTTCTTAGCTCTCCAAAAATGCATAATAACTAGGAACATATTTCAAATAAACTGAAAAAAAAAATGATCACAAAGGAAGCAGGCGGAAATTTGTATCCGAACTAAACTTAAAATCACTGTTTGAATATCTTGCAAATAGTTTTTATGCGTACCATAAGGGGGCAGGTTAAGAAAAAAATAACAAAGTTTTCAAAGAGTTCTTATTTCAAAAACTTTTCACACGTGTATTGGTTTTGTTATACAAATTGGGGCCGTGTTTTTTGGAGTAAATACACTCACGACTGTAGTTTAATTTTTAATTTGAATTGAAATATGGAAGAGCTTGATCAAAATGAACAACGGATGTTTCATAATTACACAAATGAAGAATACGCCGATGTAATGTTTTGTTACGGCTTTTGCAACGGTAACAGTGAAGCTGCTCGTCATGATTATTCGCGTCGGTTTCCCAATCGCCGGTTACCCCATGTATCCGTTTTTAATGGAGTGTATAGGCGAATCCGAGAAACTGGTTGTGTTCAGAGAAGACAAATTAATGCCGGAAGACCCCCAGTCCATGTTGTTAATTACGAAGAGGATATTCTGAAAGAATTTATCGATGAACCAACAATTTCGACAAACACCGTCGCCACACGACTCTCTGTAACACAATGGAAAGCGTGGTCTACAGTGCATAATGCAGGATTCTATCCTTACCATTATACTCCTGTGCAAGTTATTCACGAAGAGGACCCTGAAAGGAGAGTTGCTTTCTGTAGAGTCATGTTACATGCGGATTTAGAAGACGCGTCTTTTTTGAATAAAATCCTATGGACCGACGAATCCAGATTCGATCAAGATGGGATTACTAACTACCATAATGAACATTATTGGAGTGAGAAAGTGCACAAGAATCCTAATAAAAAGAGGCCAAAAGGGTCGCAACGCCGTTTTTCGGTCAATGTGTGGATGGGAATAGTTGACGACAATTTAATCGGACCATTTTTTTTACCGAGCAATCTAAATGCTGCAGCTTACGAACATTTTTTGAGAAATGAAATGTTTGACCTCCTCGAAGACGTGCCTTTGGCTACAAGGCCAAACATGATATACCAGCAAGGCGGATGTCCTGCACATTTTGGTGTCAATGTTAGGCGATGGCTCGATAGCCATTTTCCTAATCGTTGGATAGGGCGAGGAGGACCCATTCCGTGGCCCGCGAGAAGTCCGGATTTAACGCCGGTTGATTTCTGTCTGGGGTCACATGAAATCCATAGTTTACGACCTCTCGCCTGTGTCATCCGCGGAACAACTCAAGACGAGAATTATAAATGCAGCAAATACAATGTGTAATAATTTGACTACTTCGGTAGTTAAGTCACAACTAAGAAAAAGAATGCGACTTTGCGTACGCAATAGGGGAAGTCACTTCGAGCAAGAACTTTAAATTAAAAAATGTGTTAGGTAATCATTACTATTATTAATTGTTAATTGTTATTACTATTAAACTGTTGGGGCCACTTGCACGAAAAGTTTAACCCTGGACCAGAGTTAGCGCCTTAACCCGAGGTTAGGCGGCAAACCACGTACAAAATTAGACGCTTAACTCTGGGTTAAGGGCTAACTCTGGTCCGCGCAAGTGGGCCTAAGGGCCACTTGCACGCAGAATTTAACCCTGGGTTAAGGCACTAACTCGAGTTAGTAGACGTCAGATTCATACGAAAACTGACATTTTAACTCGAGTTAGTGTCTTAACCCAGGGTTAAACTTTTCGTGCAAGTGGCCCTAAGGGCCATTTGCACGCAGAATTTAACCCTGGGTTAAGGCACTAACTCGAGTTAGTAGACGTCAGATTCATACGATAACTGTCATTTTAACTCGAGTGTCTTAACCCAGGGTTAAACTTTTCGTGCAAGTGGCCCTAATTCCCACTTGCGTGGACCAGAGTTAGCGTCTTAACCCGAGGTTAGGCGGCAAACCACGTACAAAAGTAGACGCTTAACTCTGGGTTAAGGGCTAACTCTGGTCCGCGCAAGTCCGCGTAACTCGAGTTAAAATGACAGTTTTCGTATGAATCTGACGTCTACTAACTCGAGTTAGTGCCTTAACCCAGGGTTAAACTTTTCGTGCAAGTGGCCCTTACTGGTTTTAAATTTTATTTTAAAATTGTTTTTTTGTTTTATTGACATTGGGTATTGTTTTTAATTAATTTTATGGGATTTTTTAAAGAACTACCTTGTGTTTAGTTCGAATCCAAATTTCCGCCTGCTTCTTTTGTAAACATTTTTTTTTCAGTTTCTTTGAAATAAGTTCCTAGTTGTTATGCATTTTTTGGAGAGCTATTAAAACGGTTATGATTTTAAATTAATCTCCAAGCCAAGTTTCATAACGATTTTTTTGTTTTTAAGGCATTTTAGTGGCAAAAGATATCTAAAAAATCTAGAAATAATATCGTTTTCAGTCTCGCATTTTTAAATTTGGACCGATAATTGTTGTATTAATATTGATAAATAACCAGAATTTTATCGTTTTTATAAATCAGAAGAAAAAAATAGATTTAAATTGATACTTTTTTTTAAATAAATTTTTGATGCTGCATTTTTGACTTATTTTGAAAAAAGCTAAAAAACATGATAACTCAAAAATCATACCACTCCGTTAAGACGTGTTTAAAATCTCTTGTCTGGCCAGAAACCTTGAATGGCGATTGGAAAAGCACCCCGTGACCGTATTAAGTTAAAAAATAATTACTTAAACTAAAATTCCCAACACAAACTCTGAAGTTGACATTTGTATCGTCGTCGAGTAACTGGGAGAGGTAAATGTAAAAGTAAAATAATGTATGGAACTTTCCGTAAAAGTATACTTAGTAAATGTTTTAGAATAGTTAAGGTGATTCGAAAATGTGACGTATTATTGGAATGTTCGTGCTCGAACTTCTGAACCCCGGTGTTAAAATACTTCGACGAAAAAAAAAAAAAATTCCTTAAACTTAATCATTACCATCCTTCTCGGGCAGTCTAGTAATAGTAGTTTATGAAATTGTTGCATAATACCTACCTAGTTATGTTCAGTTTCATACACTACTTTATCTACTCTCATACATTACAACGAAACGTAGGTATTCAATGAATGGCGCCAAAACGTAGCACATCACCGCGAATGCGATAAGCGGGCGCTGTCACAGACAAGTAAAAATTGGAATGAAAACTTGAGCAGTTTCGTTTTTAGGGTCATGAAAAAAACCCTAACCTACCATCTCTGGGAGCAGTTTCGTTTTTAATCCAATTTATATTTGTTTCAGACAAGTTCAAGCTCAAGGTTACGCAATAAAATACGCAGCTGATATGACTTTCAATAAACAAATAACAATAAGACAATATGTTACAATATGTTATTTGCCTTAGCAAATGATTTACTACACATTTATTTACCACATAAAATTTGACGTAATAAAATGTTTCTATATAAAAATGTAGCGAAATAAAAAAATTACGAAGTAAAATTATGCCAAGGATTGGTTTGCCAAATAAAACTTCGGCGATAAGTTGATTGCTAAATGAAATTTGACGAAACATAATTCGGCAAGAAGGCAGTACACCACGCAGATATTTACAGCGTAAGTATGAGCCATTACAGCGAAATTTGGCATAACGGCCCTCGAATTAGGATTCAATTGTAAGAAACATTTATACAGGGTGTCTCATTCAAATCGGTCAGTATGGGAAAGTCTGAAACTATAAGACATACGAAGATTTGTTCTTAGGAACCATGTCACCGATTTTGATAAAAAGAAAAACTGCATAAATACATTTGAAAAAAAAACTGTACCCAGCTAGGGAATCGAACCTGGTTGTTTTGAAAAAATAAACTTACACTATTTCTATTCAGATATCGATTGTGTAGGTCTTAAGCAGTAAATGTTTCTAAAAAACATGATGTCTAAAATCCAGAAAATGCATTGTTTTCACATAATTTTAATTTATTTTAATAGATGTTCGAAGTGACCACCGTTACAATATTCAACAAGTTCAGGCATGTAAAATTGTTGTTACCTAAACGTGTTGAATATTGTATTGAAAAAAAAACGTGGTCACTTCGAACACCTATAAATTAAAGTATGTGAAAACAATGCATTTTATTCATTTTAAACATCATGTTTCTTAGAAA
This sequence comes from Acleris laterana, assembly GCA_963966035.1. Lineage (NCBI taxonomy): Eukaryota > Metazoa > Arthropoda > Insecta > Lepidoptera > Tortricidae > Acleris > Acleris laterana. The sequence goes on along the minus strand of OZ014444.1, from coordinate 11,061,921 downwards.
CATTTACTGCTTAAGACCTACACAATCGATATCTGAATAGAAATAGTGTAAGTAAGTTTATTTTTTCAAAACAACCAGGTTCGATTCCCTATCTGGGTACATTTTTTTTTTCAAATGTATGAATGCAGTTTTTCTTTTTATCAAAATCGGTGACATGGTTCCTAAGAACAAATCTTCGTATGTCTTATAGTTTCAGACTTTCCCATACTGACCGATTTGAATGAGACACCCTGTATAGACTGACACTGGTAAACATCTTAGCCTAAAAGTGCAAAATGTGGTTACAGAATTATTAACAAGTTTTTAGACTTGTTGGTAATTCTGTAGCTCTGCCTACCCCACTCTGAGAATAAAGGCGTGAGTTTATGTATGTATGTGTATGTATTTATATAGAGAAAATGGTTTACTTATTCGTTCGTGTTTAGAATTTCTTTACTTTTAATATTTTTACTTTTAACTTTAATAACCTGCAAAAAGTCGAACGATATTTTTAGGGTTCCGTAGTCAAACTAGGAACCCTTATAGTTTCGCCATGTCCGTCCGTCCGTCCGTCCGTCCGTCCGTCCCCAGTCTAGCTCAGAGACTCATAGTACTAGAAAGCTGTAATTTGGCATGAATGTACATATTAGTCACGCCAACAAAGAGGTAAAATAAAATTTTGAAAAATATTTTTTTTTAATGCACCTCCCCTACACGTAACGTGGGGATGTCTTTTTTTTTTCTTGCCTACCCCATAGTGTGGGGTGTCGATGGATAGGTCTTTCAAAAATATTGCGGGTTTATGAAAACAATTTTTCGATTAAGGGATCCGTTTATGAAATATTAAGCTTTAAAGCGCTATTTTTTGTTAGAGTTAAGTGTCCCCCCCCCCCTACAGCCAAAACTACAAGTACTAAAAATCTGAAAAAAATCTTCAACGAAAGCGCATATAACGAATTTTAAAGGAAAACTATCACGGCTAAGTAGACATGATTAGTTCCTGAGATACAGGCGATTAACGGGTTTATACCTACTAAAAATCATCTAAGACAGCGCCAAATAACTTTAAATAGAAAATTGTTTCATAGGTACATGTTGATTTTTGAGATAGTTTTTTGTGTTTGTCGTTACGGCTTCGGAACCCTACACTGAGCATGGTCCGACATGCTCTTGCCCGGTTTTTTAAATTTATATCGCCTTTGAAACTGTCAACGAGCTTTGCGTATGATTTTGCTTTGTAGAGCGCGCAGCCCCAGATTATATATAAGTTACTTGCGCTGCGCCATAATATTATCTTTATACATAGTATAAAACAAAGCACATTTAGTGCCAGGTATCCAAGTTCCTTTTTAAAATGAACTTCATGTACCGTAAGTCTTGTATGTCCTAAATAGCTTGTATATCGACAGGGAGCGGCCGGCCCCCCGGTGCCTCCGCGGCCGCAGGAGCCTGCCGCGGAGGCCGGCTCACCAGCGCCGGTCGGGGCACGCGGGTCGCTATTCAGCTGCTTCCACTGCGCGGTAAATGTTTGCCAAAATTTTGAGTTATATTTTTTTCCGAAGCGTCTCTTTTTCGTCCCCATAGATTTCAATTATCGTTATTCCTAGCCTGTATGTGGGGTATAGTGTATACTTTTAGGCATTTAACCCTTAATCAAACGGGACCATTTTAAAAAGATAAAGGATTAGAAACTTTATTAAGACACAAACAAAAGACAGAAAAATAAATGAAAACTATAAAATTAAGTGGGAAATAGTTTCCCAATATTTGATTAAGGGTTAAAAAAATGTAAACAAAACAACCACGTGATTCAGCCAATAGAAGTAGACAGTGTTCTGCTTCTATTGGCTGCCGTCAAAGTCGTCGTACGTCAAAGCTCGATAAAACAGTTTTGATTGGTTATTTAACAAAGTCACGTGATTTGGAATGTTTACATTTTTTTAGATACCTAAAAGTATAGACTATAGGTATAAGCTTTCTCAATTTCAAATTTCATCCAAATCCGTCCAACTATTGTAGTGTACAGAGTAACAAACTAAACTCACACAATCTTTTGTGTTTATAATATTAGTATGATTATAAAATCGAAGGATTGTTTACTTATTATGGTTTTGCGGTTAAATCCTTCTGCACCCTTACCATGAGTTACAATTACCGTACTCGCTAGCGAGTCGAACGCTCTGTCCCTTACACTCTATAAGAACTACTATGAGGGACAGAGCATTCGAGCCCTTCTCTGGCTATATAAAAATGAACCTGAATATTCTACATCTTTTTTGATTCTCGTAAACCTAGCCAACTTGCGTTTTCTTGGTGACTGTAAAATGTAACAAAATATACGGAATGGTACAGTCACGGAATTTAATTCCTAGTCCACTTTGGACTATGTTAAATTGAAACTGTAAATAAAATAATAGGATGTCTCTTAAGTTTTGATTGATTACGTCACTTTGACATAGTCCAACGTGGACTAGGAATTATATTCCTTGACTGTACCTGCAATGCCTGGACTTATTCTTGAATTTCAGCAGTCATTTTTACGTTCACGATTTGCCACTTATTGCCAACAGGTAATTGACTGCAGAACCCTTAATTCTTTCTCGTAGTGATGATGATTCAGGTGACCTATGTTATTTCAACTTTTACACGTACGCATTTATTTTTCAGATCCCGAAACGGATAAGAGTCCGCAAAAACAAGAATGAGGCGAAAAGCAAGGTAATGTATCTCAATTGTTTATGATTCGTCACATTAGCTCTGCGAGCTTGATCTCTTAACATTAATTGGAATAAAGGTAACTGACATTATCTATGCGACTTGATACAAAGGACAAGAATTACTAATATATTATAATTCGGTAAATATTTGCCGGCTCTTATTTAATAGTCAATGAATCACGTTGTTGGGCAGCGTGCGCTGTTTGCCCGCGCGTGTGATTAGTGCCACTCGCACTGGCATTTAGTCAATATTCACAAAAATGTTGGGATTTCCCACAAATACCAATATTTGGCTCATGTATGGACGATGATACTAAGTCATCCTAAGGCTGGTCCATCAGCTAAAGATTTGATATATATTACAAGGTACTAGCTATTTCCCGTGACTACGTTCGCGTAGGAGTCATTTTCTACTCGCGGGTAATAAGCACCATGTCCTTCCTCGGGGTTCAAACTATCTCCATACCAAATTTCATCGAAATCAGTTCACCCGTTTTGCAGTGAAAGCGTACAGACAGGGTTATTTTCACGGCGTTACAAAATTATAAAGGTTCATTTAGCAAGTGCAGTAAATATGCATAGGTATACATATAAAGAAGCGCTATTCTCCACTTGTTTCAAGTAAACAGGAAAAAATAAAACAAAACCTGGGTCAATACATGGCGCGACGCTAAATACCTAAATATAAAAAAAAAATTATAAACGGCTTCTGATTCAGGTTTAATAAAATCTAAATATATTTATTATGGACGGCTGAATTTAACCAGTACGCTCCCAAAATACAGTCTAAAATACTCCATTTCTAACTTTAGGCATGTTAAAATTGAGTATTTCAGATATTAGAAAGTGTTTATTATTTAAATATGTAACTTTTGGCTCAGGGAGAAGATCTGGATTCGCCACTAAAATAGATACTGCTGCCTTTTCTTTTTGTTGCATACCTTTATTTGAAAGCAGAACTATAAACGCACTCCATGGGTACATAATGGTTAGCGTTAAGTGCGTATCATATTATTAAACTACTAAGTACTCATACTTTAAAACTGGCCTCAAACGGGTTAAAATACTTTTAACTCGACGTTTCGATCGTTACAAGTTACAACAGCCGTGGTAACCAGGAGAGTGTAGGTACAAGTGTGAAAACTGCATTAGTGTAAAAAAAAATAGTAATAGCATGTCCACACGACATAACAATATTTAATGGTACCTAAGCCCTACGGTTTAAACTTTCTATTATTATCTCAGTTATGTAGATAAAATATATAAATTATAATTACAAATTAATATCGTCTTGCAGTGGATCAATCCCGTATTATCTGCGTACATATTCAAGTGTTTGTTCGATATTTATAATTTGTTCAAAGACGACACGGAATTTCACATTTTTTTGTATTTGCTTATTTTAATGTGGGATTTCCCAATTCCACGCAAATGTAAATGAACTTCATATGCTTCCGTTAAATAGATAAGGATTTAATTCAAACTATTTCAATTCACTTATCAGTTGTTACGTACACACAAGATATAGGACCTTAAAATCGAGATGTTACTTTGTTTTAACGCTTCATTAGCATCTACGTGTTTCCATCTTTTACTCAAATGGCTAGGCTAAATGTACATTCGAAGATTGTAAGATATCAATAGAAAACTCCCCGTTCGGGTCAGTCCCACCGTCTCGGAAATGATAGAGTGTCGTCAATGATTGCATAACGAGCTGTTAATTATGTGTCAGTACTAATAACCTTTTATATCTAATTGGTAATTACCCTTAGTTATCTATCAATATATTAAGTAATATAAGTTCCAATGAAACAAGTTCCTTCCCTCTGATTAAAGTTCACATATTATCTGCGCCTGTAATATTCACCTCTACGTCTCGAAAGATTATTATTATTTTATTTTATTCATAAGTAGAGAAAACGGTCGAAGTTGTTACATAAAAAAAAATTTAATTCAATTATAGACAACTTTTCAGTGCCTTAAAATATAAAACAATGTTGATATCGATTCTAGTAAATGTGAATAATTATAATATGCATTCAAATTGAAACGGTTCAAGGATGCTTTTTCTGTATATCTTTTTTTTTGTGTTGGTATTTCCTTAAGGAAAACTTGTACTTGTAGATAATCTATAGTTAACGTCGATTACACTTTGCGTAACAAATGACATGTTATGTTGTCAATCAATTATCGCGGATTGAACTTTGACGCAAATGTTTGTAATTTGTTATGTTTAGACTATTCTGTTATCAGGTTATCGCAAGATTCGTAATGACGTCTGCAGACGTCGGAAGTTATAATACTAAATTTCAGTTTTTGTACATTACTTTTTCTAAGTAACTAACTTATATTAAGACGAGTTGCTTCCTAAAATTTCGATTACCTTAGGTCCACTACAGAGTTTTAGCTAGGTACTCATAACAATTTACGATGGAAATTCTTTCGTGTATGTAGTTATGGGTTCCCTTTCTCTTACATTAGCGTGCACAAAAAGGGATCGAGAGAGTGAGTATATAAACACATGCGCGGGCGCGGGTCGGTGAGTGACCGGACGCGGCACGGACGACAGCTTCACGTGCCGCACTCCCGCCTTAACATAGGTAGATACTATTGTTATACTTAGATTCAAATTTTCCTGCTAGAGAGCTTAACAACTTTTTCCTTCGACTTCTCTTCACCAACCTTTCAATAATAATGAGTAGTGTTAGGACAATTCGTAGCACACCGTGGCTCAAAAAAACATAAAAGTCGCTTATTCCTTATTCTTATATACGACGAAAAAAAAGTCTGACTTTGACCCTTAGTATTATTGTCATACCTATGTAACGATTTTTTTAGTTTTGTTTATCCATGCCTGATAATATGTTTGTTTGTTAGGCTTTACAGGATATATATTATCTTCCATACCAGAATTCATTCATTCAATAACCTGCTTAACCAATTTTACTCCTTTCCCTTGTCTACTCCCAACGAGTACCTATGCCCCTTTCAGGCGCTTGGCGGTCAATATTTAGAACTTCGCAGTTTTTAATAATGGCTAATGATAATATTGATAATTTACCTTGTTATGTTTTGCTTTTTAAATCTTGCTTTCCCGAGTGCTGTTTGATTATATACAGAAGACTAGCATGGACAAAACGATCCGTCGTTAGCTTTCTTCCTGGTGTTTAAAAGGGGACAAAAGCCACACGAGAATAAATAAGTTGTCCCTAGTGCGTTTTACACTGACTACAGTATAAGTACTTATCTTAGACTGGGTTTTATAAAGATCCGTTAGATCAAATTTCGATCAGGAATGTCAAAACTTGTATGAAGTTACCCAAATTTGATCTGACATATTTACTAACGGACTTTTATAAAACCGGGCATTAGTCAACTCATGCTAGCTACTTAGGTCCGAACGTATTTCAAAATAACAGGTACAAAATAACTTACTTTCATATTATGCAGAGAAAAGTGATTATAATACATTTTAAAGTAATGTGCTTTATTAGAAATACCGTTTTGACCGAACGCTCAGCCATTCACACTTTTGTATCTATTAGTAAAAATATTTATAAGGTTTTATTTGATCAATATTATACACGAAACGTGACTGCGCAGGAATAGAATACGCGTCGATTTAAATTAAACATGTTTGTATAACTGATCTACCTGTGATCGGGAGTTCCTTGCCTCTTCCGGAACGTGACCTGTTAGTCCCCGGCCGTGTTGTCCGTTGACCGTGTGACGTTATATGACTGTTGGAGAAAGAAGCTTAACTACCGTCAAACGTGGATACTTGAGACACTGTGGATACTTGGGACAGTGTTAGTACTTGGGACAGTGTGAGTTTAGAAGTTACCCTGGTAATACCCTGTTAATACAGGGTACAAAGGTAGTTTAAATAATAATTAAAAAATATTCAAAAATCGTGAAAAATCGGACTTGATTTAAGGAAAGGAGTGTAAAACGGTACCGGCCGAAACTTAATTTGTAAAAAAATATTAAACAGGAAAGCGATTTCAGCATTGCCTCACAATCCTCTTAACGGACCTTGAATACGAGTTCATATTTCGCACGTTTAATCAAACAAAGAAATATCTCTAAATAGAAATACATTCGAATTTTAACCCTAACTTTTGAAAGTAGAGTTTTATCTAAAACTGAATTTTGTTTTGAGTTAATTCTTTGTTTGATTAAACGTGCGATTTGTTCGCTGTTAAATTCTATTCGTCAATCACGGTTTTTGAAGTACCTCTAATGGGTGAATTGCAAAAATATTGTACATAGTTAAGGGCTTAATTGAGACAACGTTAACTTTCTTCAATTGTTTTTCCTTTGTGTAACGAAAGTTATCCATATAATTTACATGACTAATCTTCGTTACACAAAGGAAAAAGTTAAGGATTGTTAAGGATTTTTTAATAGAGCCCTTAACTATGTACAATATTTTTGCAATTCACCCAGATATACTATAAAAAAATGTCTATTCGTTGGCCTTTTATAAGAGTATTTTACGATTTTTTACCGCCCGGTTTCATAAAGCATCGGCATTTGTTAAGTTGTAAAGACATGCTTAAGTTATTTTGAGATGGCGTAACAAGTGAGTTTCTTGCGGCGCTTCTTCTCAACAGTGGTCTCTTTGGAAGCGCTGGTAGACTCAGACTTGTAAAAGTGCCTACAGGGCCTACTTACAGAATAAATGATTTGAATTTTGAATTTGAATTCAAGAAAGATTGCGAACTTGTAGAGCGTTTTACTGCAGAGGCCCTTGCCAAGATGCATTACGCTAACTAGCGTTTCTATTCGTTTCGTTTTTAAAGCAATCGCGTAACTGGAAGATCACGTGACTTATCGTATCATCTTCGTCGTCATCGTTGGCTAAGAACAATTAAAAATAACTATACGGTATTAGTAAACAGGTTACCTACAGGTTAAAGTTACTTAGCTAAAGCATGAACTTTTTAGGCATAGATTTCTCTGCATTTTGCCCGTTTAGCGATTGACGTGAGAATAAATAATAGCGATTAAAGCTTTTTTTATTAAGTGTTGGAAAAAATAATAAAAACTCAGACACGTCGGGTACGACGGTAGTATCTGCTTGAGTAAGCTTTAGAGGTATATAAATATCGCTACATTATTTTTATTTTTCACACAAATAACGTAAGGAGGATAAACTTGCTTAAATTAAGTACCTACTCTATCTAGGTAACAATTGTTGTCTTTTTTTTAATTAATTGATATTTACGATCACCACTATCAATAGGTACATAAAATTTGGTAAGCGCCGTAAAGTCGATTAATGACAAGAAATAACTCAAAAAACTAAAACCTGACTACGGTTGTTATTTTAATATGCTATTACGAGTATATTATAACACTCGCAATAGTATGACGAATTATCATAATTCGTCGTACTATTGCGAGTACATACCCACGTACATACCTACATAGACCGCTAAAAACATAATCCTTCGGCTCGCCGTAATCGAGTAAATAATCTGAATTGTGAGCTAGTTTCATCTAGCATGTAATAAGAGCCCACGAACGACCGAACGTAATGCCTCACATAAACACAGCAGTCGACGCTCTAACTATATCCGCAGGTTATAATTAAGCATAAAACGCGAAGTAGCCAATTTATATGCTCGCAGTATGTGGAGTAAGGCGCGGTGTTTGAGATAAGCTGGCTGAGGCAGCGCTTGCCAGAGGTCAGTATTGACGTCAATTGAGTCACGTGGGCGCGGCGGCACCGCGATGCGCCCGCGCATCCTGGCGGCCACGGCCGCGCGCGCAGCCGTTCACCGCTAAACATTCTACACAACCAATATTTATTCTAATTATGATTGTTTAAAAAAAATACTTTCTGTAAATATCGAAGGAGCTGAGGTTTTTTGAATTAGGAACGCCTTTTTCTAAGAAATATTGCGTCTTAATTAAGTAATTAAAATGCAAACAAACAAGTACCTACGTAATGTTTTTTGTTTTGTTACTTAATTAGGTAAGTGTAGCTACTTTGTACCTTTACAATGATTCTATTATGTACTTATAAAAGTGCCTGAAGATAAAAACTATCCCGAAGGTTCTAATGTTTTAGAGCGTACTTCGTACCTACATTCTAAACCTAATAGCGTAAGTATTTAAACTTTTAAATGTTTGACTGCCAAGGATATATAAGTAACAGCTAGTACATACATACATACATACATAAGCTCACGCCTTTATTCCCAGAGTGGGTTAGGCAGAGCATTACTAACAACTCTAAAAACTTGTTAATAATTCTGTAAACAGATTTTGCACAATTAGGCTAAGATGTTTATCAGTGTATTAGTGACAGGTTGCAAGCCCATCACCTAACAGTAGGTACTACACAGCCTTTATTCACTTAGTCGTCTCTTACGACATCCACGGGAGGACATGGAGTGGCACTATTCTAACCCGGTAACCACACAGATTACCTAGTACCTATATGACAAACGTAACCGTTTTCGGGATATCCTCATTATTATTAATTTCATAGATTAGGTTAGGTTAGACTAGTGATTTACCGAAAAAAAACTCGTGCTTCGAGAAATGTTTTTGGATAAAAGAAAAATGAAATGATACGTTCGTTGAAAGGTGTTGTGATAAATAAATAGGCATCTTTGATTTACAAATAAAATACGGACGGGACAAAATGATACAAAGAGCTTATTTTTGCTCAATTCAGAGTAGGTTAGCACAGCGGTGTTTGCTATCCCCCCATACCCAGCCCCAGTCCCTGGATCTGCTATCGTTTCCTGCATAAGAATGTTTTTTTATTAAAACGACTTTCTTCGGGTTACTGATAGATAATATTAACATTGTTATTCTTAAAAACTTGCGAACTGTCGTTCAAAATTTGATTTAATGTTTGGTTTTCTGACACCGATATATTACGCATATTTATAATAACATCTAAGTAGGTGGTAGTGCCGATAAAAGTTGGACCAAATGACATGCATCCAAATTCCTTGACAAGGGGATTCTCTCTTTAGGACTCTTTACTTTACCCAATGGGTGCCAAACGGAACCGGAGTAATAGGCTATTTCTAAGCCTTCGTTGCCTGTCCGTCCGTAAATACATATAAACGCAGCCGTTCCCACGCCCACCTCGTTGGGCAATAAAAATATATACTTAGCCCTTTTTTTGGTTAAATATATAGCTTGTGGCTTTCTATTGGTAAAATAATTTCACTTTAAAATGTATAAACGTTTTCTCATAAGTTCATATACAATGCACAAATAATGTTTGAAAAATAGGTAAGTAGGTATGTATACCTACAACAAACACATAATTTCATCGAATGTTTATAATGTTTAAAATGGATGTAAGTACTTAACTAAGTTTAACATTCAACAACACATTTAGCATTAATTTTAAATCCATAAACTTTGCTAATTTGATTTGATCATATCATCATACTAACTCACAAAATAAATAGCTTCCGCAGATCTTTATTTTTTCAGTAATTACGCTTAAAGTAATAAGTGCGATTTGAATACTTTATTTGGCACCCATACTCGTGGATAAAAATAATCTTTAGGCGTATCTTACTTTACGCGTAAAGAAAGCTATGCAACTTAATTATTTTTTATCTGAAACTATTTACAAAGTTCGTAAACCATGTAGCCAAGTCGGTCGTTTCGCAATGTATAGGGTACCCAGCCAATTCGTCGTGTGCATCGCGCTTCCGTCGCAAGCACCCACGTTATGTTATTAAAAGTATTGTGTTATTAAAAAAAGCCTTTCAAAATCGGTACCTATTTAAAAGCACCATTGATTTTCTTCTTATTTAAATGTTAATTTTTTCTCTGTCACATTGTTGGACAAAACCATCTCCTTATTAATAAATCAATCAATAGGTACATCAATACAATTCATTTTAACCCCCTTACTTATAAACATGGAATAAGCTTGGAATGCTTGGTCACTTTCTGTCAGATGAAAATATCACAATTACAGATAAGGACAAAGCATGGTATAAACTATTCCAAGCTTTTTCCACGTTAGTAAGGGGGTAAGAGTAAAAAATTATGACATCTATGTAATTGTCAGCTCTCATTACGAGTATATCTTAAACGAAAGTGCTTTTCATCAAAAAATACTATATTAAATAGAGATTTCTACCTTTGAGGTATAAAAGATAAAAAACGTCTTTAAAGAAAACGATTAAGCGTATAAATATGACCTTGTTCAAAAGTACGTGATTATGGAGTATTAACGGTAAATTGATTGAGTGACGAAACCAACAGGTGTATAGTTACGTTTGGTTTTATTAAAAACGATGTACTTACTCGTTTTAGGCAAATGTCTAGCGCTTTTAATATTTTAGTTAATACGTGACTATAGACCTGTCGGCCAAAATTAAGACGCTGTTAACGTTCTATCGACTTAAAATGGATAGAGTTGACATAAGCGCTCGACGCAATCTGTCATCAGCTTACGTCAAACTATACATTTAGTCGATTTTCGAAAATGGCTAAATAAGCGCTGTGCACCTGACTAGCCCCCCTGTAAAAGGTTAATGCAGGTTGTATATAATTTTGCGGTTTGTTAGCCGCGCTAAGCGCCTGCGTGCCGAGCCCCGGCAACGTTGTTTCATTTCAGCCCCGATCGGCCACGCTCTGTAAACATTGCACGCTACAAGCCGCAGGCGCAATTGAAACTGCATAAGCCATAAGCAAATACAATAAAAGCAGTCGTTTAAGTATTTACTTTGGTACATCAAATGTTAGGTTATCTAGAAACTGCAAATTGCTGTGTTAGAAGAACGAGATGCACCGAAGTTTGTTTTTTATCTCACACACTTAATGATTGTGAATTTGAATCTCTAATTCGAATTTAGGCAAGTCTAATAAAAAGTTATATTTGTAAACCCATGCGTTGGTATTAACGTCTTTATGTGTAAGTCAATACCAGTAGCATATACTGCGTATTTCTAAATGGTTATTACTTAGGTCAAGTGCTAAAGATAACCATCAGGCACTAAGTCCGCCATTTGTAGGTACTTGTTTCGGATTGCATAGTCAACAAGGAACCCTTATCGTCCATCCGGAAACGCTTGGTACTACTACAAACCTGTAATTTAGCATGGTAATACATAAGTACCTAGTGAAATAAAACTTTAAGTTTTTTTTCGTATACCACCTACACGTCAAAAGGGGGTAATTTTTCAGCACAAACATTTATTGCAGTTATGATTTGAATTTGGAAGTATTGGAGATGCCTTATCAATAAAAAAATAATATTAAATGTTATCTAATGAAAATTGTATACTAATGTAATAAGCAATTTGGTAGAATACATACTAAACAATAAGTACTTTATTGCAATTGTTTGTGTAAGTATTTTAAGTTTGAGTGACGATTATACCCTGACCTGGAAAACAAATCACTGTCATACAAAAAACGCTTTTCATAATCGCTACAACTTCGTCGTTGCAAGTTGGTTAGGTTATTTTTTTTGTCTAAGAGTAATTGTAATAGATCCAAAACAGTAATTCAAATAAAGTTTATACCCACCTTTGTCTAGTATCCATAATGCTCGATTTTTTTCGCAATTAGCTGGAAATAGTTTCGGACCAAGGTAGGTACAGTCAGCATCCCAAATATGTATACATTAACAAGGTTATACATTAAACTGTCCGTATTATTAGACGTGACTGTACTTGGTATAGTGTTTCTAATTTACCTTATTATCACCTCCGGAATCAATCATACGTACAAACATGAGCACTAACAAAATTATATTAAGAGTATTGAACAACTTCTGAATTATGTATTATGTAACAAGATAGGTACCTACTCAATCATTTTATTCGTAAAAAAATATATTGTATTAAGTAATTATCTAGAAATACATTTACAGTTCTATGTGCAATTGGTACATAATGAAGCTCGCAAGTTCGCGCTCTAACGTACAGACCTAGTTTTTCAAAGAATCTACAACATACTTATTCAAAAATCGTAACAAAGGACTAGGTTTAAGAGGAGAGAAACGTTATCGCCTTTTGTATGGCCATTTTTAACTTCACAATTCTTCCGCAATATTATTATTAAGTACGTAGTTGCATAACTTAAAAAAAACGCCTTCGTGACGTCAGTCTTGATTAATTGCCTCTCGATGCATTAAAAACCTACTAGAGAAAAACAAAGTTGAAAATATTTGTTTATGATACTTAAATTCGCTAAATATTTTGCATGCCTTCTAATGCTAAGCCATTAGCATAAATTAGCAAGTTACGGTGCGCTTAAAAAGCGAACGGTGATTCTGTTTGTGCTCTTATAAAAAGCTATAAGGTGAGTTGGGCAAAGTAAACACTATAATATAGGTACCTAATTGCAAAACCCCGGAAAAAGTTAAATACGAGTACTTACGTAATAATAGGGTTTAACAAAAATAAGTTAATACTGATGTTTGGCGGATTTATTGTTAGTAAAGGTGGGTAGGATGATAGAATGGAAATGAGGTTGGTCATCAAATGTGTTACAAATAAATAATTGGCCGGTGATTGAGGCTGCCTCCGCGTTAGCGCGGCTGCGCCTGGTCACGTAGCCTCAGCTCTCGGTGACGCGCGCGTGCCCCTCTAATCGCTGCTGAAGGGTTCATGCAACATAATAATAACGAATTTTCTAAAGTAAATTATTCAAATTTGAACTTACTTAAGAAAGTGCTGCACTGACCCTTTAAAGCCTGCCTACGAAGCTAGCGGTCCTGGGTTCAAATCCCGGTAAGGGCAGATATTTGTGTGATGAGCGCGAATATTTGCTCCTGAGTCATGGATGTTTTCTATGTATTTAAGTATATATTTCTCTATATAAGTATTTATATCGTTGTCTAGTACCCATAGTACAAGCCTAGAGCTTAGTTTGGGACTAGGTCAATTGGTGTGAGATTGTCCCCTTATATTTATTTATTTATTTATTATTTATTTAAAGAGTTATTTAATTTTATTGTCCATTGCCTATAGATGTCTAAAATCCACGTAGGTCAGGTGATCTAGTAGGTTGTAATTTTGCCAATGGAAAATCTGGTTCACGCTTCCTTTAAAGAAGTTTGAGTTGCTAGCTTTGAGCCAGCATATTATTGTATTGTAACAAATATTTATAGTATAAACAAATCATAAGATGATTTTCACGTAGCGTGGATGGTGAGACAGTTTTCACTTGATAAATATATTGATAAGTTTTGCGTAGACGCGAGCGACGCCATCTTCAATACGCACACAGGCTTTATCCCAAGATCTTCATTATGATTGAACGTACTATTTACACAGCTATTTCCCGCTACTGTTATGATATCGTCTCTCCACCTTTTGGGAGCCGTGCCAACATTGCGCCTTCCGTGGTACGTGGTCGCCATTACAGAACCTTTCCGCCCCAACGGCCATCGGTTCTACGAGAAATGCACCTTATAGCCAGTTAAGGTTTTTCATTCGCAAGTGCCGATGTCGAGCTAATCAATTGATTCAATAATAAACAAAATATACCACATCTGTCTCAGATGGTTAACGTTATTAGACTAAAGAAATTCACCTCCTTTGTCTTAAAGGTTTTTAGCGTTTTATTGCTAAATGATATGCCTTGCGTCAGAATGAACATGCACAATGAAAATGGCGGATTCGATAAACATCATGCAATTGCCTTATTCATAACCACAGACTGTTTGCCAGCCAGTTAAGGACCGCTTCCGTATAACGCCAAAAGCTGTAGATCTATCTACTCGTACTTGTGCCAATATATACAGAATGGTTATCTTTCGTGGCCTATTTTACCTTGTACTCGTATCTATCTAATTCCTATAAAATTATGATCTCAACCTGTTCAGGGTATTTCTTTCAGAAGTTTTCTTCTCAGCAACAGACTGTTCTTACTACATAGCGCCGTCCGCGTCGCATGCGTCACTGTAACGTGTTAATTGCCGCATTAGTCTCAGAGGTAATATGATCAAAATTGCCAAACGATATTAGGGCACTAATTTTTTATTAATTACTGTTCCCATTAAAAACTGATAGTCATTAGTTATAAATACATAACTTGCCTACTCTTGAAAAGCGTACGTGACAGACGAACTGTGTCACACCGTTGATGAGAGAACGCTGCTCGAAGACGCGGGGTTTTTAATTGCTTCTTAATAATCTAAACGATAATTAGTAAATATTATCCTCAATCGCCAGGTCATCAAACAATACCTCAGTATTGTTGGATGAACGCATACCTTACTTTCTCTTTTAAAGGTCTTTATTCCCTTTTTTTCGAAAGCTACGACGTATTCGAACTTTGAACTGTACAAGAGAGTTTCTTCACCCACTATTGAACACAATGTCCGGCTTTTTACTGTGACTGATTTATAATAATTAAGTCGGTAATGTTTAACCAAGCGCGTGCGATATACGAGCCCAAGACTTTAGGTAGATAGACGTTAGATGTTAGACAAAATGATAAGGTTGTTATTAGTATCGACTTCGTATTAGCTTCCCGATTATCACCCTTTATTTTCTCATCGGGGGTTTATTTAACAAAATCCTTTCTTAATGCACCCATAGATACCCAAGGGTTCTAAAAATTTCAATTCCCAAGGTTCAGCGGTTGAGGCTGTGTGCTGACTGTCAGTCAGTCAGTCACAAAAGAGTCTTGTATGCATATAGATTATTAGTTAAATTTGGGTAAGGTCTATATCCAGCTGTGGACATGATGATGAGGATGGTACCAACTAGTGATGTTTTTGTTCTTTTTTATTGAATGCATCGTAAAAATACCACTGGGTGTCCCTCGCCGAGAACCAACGCCGACAGACTAAAAGATTCGATTTCCATATTTCTACGAGAGGTGGTTGACAGGCGGAGCTCGCAGGACAAAGGGCAACGCTTCGGTCACGGATCCGCCGGCGCAGACGCGGGGGTAAACGCTCGCAGACGATGCATTATTCAGCCCTGCATCACTGACGGCTGACGAGCCGATTTCATTTGCCTTCATCAACTATGAAGGACGTGCAGACTAAACAGAAATGTTGAGGAAAAGTTTCTGCATTTCATTTCATTGCGCATGCCCAACGCCTGCTGGCTTTATGTTAATGGTTATACACCTCAAGGCTACCGGGGCAGTGGGATCGGGGCAATACGATAGATTGAGCAATTTAGTTGATTGCTACCATATTGAGTGCCAAGCACTCGAAGTCGGGTCCATTATGCACGAAAAACAGGGAGCTTGGCACAGCGTGTGTTAATTCACCATGCCTGGATGCTCTGTCATTAACTAATTGAGTGAATTGTTTTAAAATACTATGTCGCATGCCAAACACAGAACAATTGATATTATTTAATTTAGACACCAGTTAATCGCTCGTTGCAGATGTGTGTACTTACATATTGTACATATGTACAATAACGTTAAACCGCGCAGTATTAGAATGGGTCTCATCATTTTATCTTTCGGGTAGGCGGTTGGCCGTTTCCTGTTTCCTTTTGTTTATCAGCCCGCGGCGTAGTATTCCTACAGCGCCGACGCTTGTTTACTCTGACGGGTGACGGGACCGTAGTTCTTGGTAGCATTATTAATATAATTCCAAAGCGTCATTTACTAGTCATGGTGTTTACATTGACCGCTCCAGGGACTGAACTCGGGTCCAGTATTCAGAGCGTCGTCTCAGGTTATCAACCGACTCCAACACAAAAAAAACAAGGTCCGTCTTGCATTTTTACGTGCGTTCTTTCTTACGTAGGTAAATACGAGTATATACCGAGCGGCCCAATATCTATTGCGTTTTCGTGTTTGTTAATAATTGCTCGGAAACAATATACATAGATAAAGGGCGAAGCGTTAGCCTAGTTTATTCGTAGTGACACTATATAGCCTACGAAACTAGCTGTCCCGCGGGTTCATTCCCGGTATGGAAAAATATTTCCGTGATGGGTGCGAGTATTTGTTCAGTCTTTGGGTGTTTGCTATGTATATAAGGTTTCATTTCTTTATATAACTATGTTTATCGATGTCTAGTACCAATCCATAGTACAAGCCTAGAGCTTTAGTTAGTCAACGGATATTTATTAATTTATTAGCTTCTAATACCCGAGAATAAGCGTGAATGTAATATGTTTCTCGCCTTCTTGTTCTCGGGTTCGTGTGTTCTCCGTTTGCTGTCGATTTTTTGCCCGCTTCAAAGGGAACGAGAATCCATTTTCGGTACCAGCGTCTCTATAACGAAAGTTAACTTATATTTTAATATTAAAATCTTGAACCTAATCGTTTTCCCGAGGTTTAAATATGCGTAATAGGGAATAAATAAAATTTCTACATCCTGTGTTTATTTGCCAAGCTACCTAGCAAGCTAGCTAGCTAGCTAGCTTTAAATTGTGTGCAGTCCTGGATGAACCAACGCCATACTTTTGCCAAGCATTGTTATTCCTGGAGATTCACAAAAACTTTTTTGAAATGTCAAATCACGTATTAATATATGCCATTGCATATATTCTCGAAGGATTGACATGCGGCGGTGCATCAACCCGCCGGCAAACATGAGAATGCTCGCGTCGTGAATAATTTAGCTCCTCGTTTCGTCTTGCATGATGTACCTTCTAGACATTTCCTTATTCATGATGCTTATGAGGTTGGGAAAGCCATTTTATATTCTTAAGCGAGGTAAAAACTGAATAGTGGAGTGGTTATTCAAAATGCCTATGTATAAAAATAATATTTGCGGCGTAAGTAGCCGAGACGTTATTAGATCCATGGAGTCACTCGTTGCCTTTTTGGTTAGAAAACAGAGATTTCTGGCCGTAACGCTGTTCACGTACATCTCGGACGTGCTCAAACGAATAATTAGCATTGCCAGCTCGTTAGTTTATCTGGGTTTTTAATCTTCTTAAATTGTATCAGCAAAATCTCAAAGAATTTCCTTATGTTATGGTATGATGATTGTGGTATCAAAGTCACGTAATAATTAATGCAAGTACTTTGCCCTTTAATGCCTGCATCATTTTTAAAAGCTGCCTAGCCCCTGTATCGCATACCTATATGCAGAGATGTACAAAATGCTTTTAAAAAAGCATTTAAATACAAAATGCAAAATACTTTTCAGATTTACTATTTCAAATGCAAAATACCAAATAGTTTTGCGTTTTGTATTTGAAATGCTAAATGCAAAATAGGTATTTTCAAAATACTTTTTCAAAATAAAATACCTTTTGACCAAATCTCAGATATTTTTATTTATTTTATTACGCTTTTTAACAATACCAGTTGTTCGAATACCTCATCACTCATTTTTCTTCTGTGAGGTCTCATAATCATCCCACCGTACGAAAAAAGTCTTTCTAGTGGCGCTGAACTTGGTAAGGATGTGTTGTTTTTGTATCACAAAGTATTTTGCATTTTGAAATGAATATTAAAAATGCAAAATACATCTCGAAAGGTATTTCAAATAAAATACAAAATGCTTCTTACTAAAAAGCATTTAAATGCAAAATACAAAATAGCTATTTTGCATTTTGTATTTGCATTTTAAATAGAAGTATTTCAAATAAATCGCATCTCTGCTATATGCGAATCTAAATACAGAAGGCAAAGTAGGTAACCTACCTGATCGGGTACCATCACATTACAGCACTCGTAATAGTAAGGAGGAAGACGGAAAGGACTTATTAAAAAGTGAATCTGCCTAGGGGGAACCCTGCAGGTTAGGTATAATCATGAAAAAAAAAAACCTCTGAAGTCGTGATGCATGACATGAGGTACCAACAGTAGAACATTACACTTAATTTATTTGATCAAGCTTGCTGGCTAGAGAAACCAATCAACTTCAAAGTGGAAGAATTGGTTTAATGTTGTATGCAGACAAACCTTCGATTTTCAAAATGAAAACAATTGCGATTGCGAGTGCGTTAGGCAATAGCCCCTCTGGTCTGCTGCACTCCACGCGATATCTCATTGAGTACCTGCCAGCATGCAACTTAAGTATTATGGTAAGGTAGTCTAGGCCTCCCTATAATACAGACCCCTGGTC
This sequence comes from Acleris laterana, assembly GCA_963966035.1. Classification (NCBI taxonomy): domain Eukaryota; kingdom Metazoa; phylum Arthropoda; class Insecta; order Lepidoptera; family Tortricidae; genus Acleris; species Acleris laterana. The sequence continues at coordinate 11,043,222 of OZ014444.1, read as the reverse complement.
TGCCGGTCCATAGCCTGATAGTTTCTTTCCGTTGATAGATAGTTCCGTTGACGCGAGCTGTGCGTACCCTCAACCAAATTGCGGAAAACATTGATTTGTTTTCATGTTCTCTGAATGAATTCACAAAGGCTGCATTGTTTATATTATTTTATAGATTTAAGGATAGAGATTAAATCATTCTGTACCAAAAAGTAGTTACACTATTGTCTTAGGGTACCTAAGCCCTGTAAAAATAGTTGTAAGTGTGGGAAAAAAAAAGTTTTAAAATCAACTGATTTTATTTCTGTTTACATTGACGACATTAAATATTACACAAAAAAATGCATAGTGGAAAAACTGACGGGTTTATGTTCGAACACCAGGGAATTAAGAAAACGTTCGTCAATACCACGATAATAAGACATACAACGACTTTCAATTGGGGTTCTAAGAGCAACCGTCAGACAACTGATAAGTCAGGGGGCCGCAGACTATGGTTTTCTGGTCACACTTATTGAGTTTAATCTTATGAATTAAATTAAAGGAATGCTTGGTATCTATGTAACTGAAAGATTTTTCTTATAATTGTACACAACCTGCCAGGTTCAGCAAGGGCAGATTAGCATTTTGATAAATCACTTTTCGTTCTTCTTCCCACAGTTACTGTAATGTAATAGACGTAATAGTACTCGATCAGGTAGTGCTGCCCACGGTAGCCTCTGGGATCTGTTTAGTAGCTTAAGTTTAGCTTTTTTTACCTGTTTTTTAAATATCATCGGTATTATTATTAACCTAGCTGTAACCCCTTGTAATTTACCCACGGAATAACATCGTGTGAAAATAAATCACTGGGCAATTGAGGTTAAATCGTAATTGGTGGGCATGTCGTTTTTATAGATGCGCGTCTTGGCACGATCCTCGCGCGTGCGCCGATCGGGCAACCGCACACTGACACTTTACGACGTCGTTAAACTGATAAATCCTATTGGAAGTCTTTCTTAATAGAAAAGTATATAAATCGTTTTATATCGACGCAGATTAATAGACACTATTGAGATGGCTATTATTACACACTTACCTTAGTATCAATTTCGTTCTTGTATCATAAACATGGGTGTCCCTCAGATTCCCTAACAATGTTAGTCCTAACACATCGTTTGTTTGAATTTTCATTTGCCCTCAACTGGTTTTTAGATGACTCGCGCAACTTTTTAAGTTTTCCAATTATATCTGCGGTTCGGTTAGGTTAGGGTTGTATTATAACAACACTAAAAAGTTTTAAAATTTAAGCAGAAATGGCTTTAGGATAAATGAAAATTCGGACAAACGATGCATTAGGGCTGATATATGGGAACTGATAAACATAGGCTATTCTTAAAGTGGCGAACACCTTTCTTAATGGATACTGAATACGGTGTATACTTTTTTGTTTCATGGAAAAACCGGTAGGTAAGCGTCTGCTTTCACGGTGGACATTATAGTTCGTGAGTCTCAATCTTTTTCAATAACTTTCAGCAACCTAAAACACATACTATAGATAGATAGATAGTATAGTTGCCTAAATCTAATGCAATTTCGCCGTCTCTCCGAGGTAATGCGTGTAACCTCGGAGAGAACCAACCGTTCTATAATAGCAAGCTGACTGGAGATTAGCGCTCGGTGGAAAACGAATGACGTGAATAGCATTTTAATAAAGGTTTTAGAAGAAATCAGTGGTTAAGGTCCTTCAAATGTCGGTTTGTGAGCGTTGCGCGGGAGTCTCGAGCGCGGTCAATCAGCGCTAACTCGGCGGCGTGCAGTGCCCGGGCTTTATTTACGTCACTCTCAATTTGCGCGGCCGGAGCGGGACGCGTAATGGCTTCATGCTTTATTTATATCCTAGATGTCTAGGTCCTTCGCAAAAAATTGTAGACACACTCGACCTGCCAATAAACTAATATTGATAAAATATGAACGGTCATACAAACGAGTAAGTCACTTGAGACAGTAAACTTTGATTCCATTTTCTTGTTTCTTAATTGTACTTAAATATTAATGGGATATATTCAAAAGGGGAATAAAATCGGAAAAATATTATAAATATTCTACTTGCTGCTCGATACGTCGTGAGATCTAGGGATATCACTAATGTCATGATACCTACTGATAACATAAGTCTGCATTACTCGTCTTACTTGTGTGTACTTGTTACTTTGGAAAGATTATTTACTAAGATCATTTGTATAGTCTACAGAGCCTATAATATTATTTTCGATAACTTTTCTTATCGCGGTGTGATTGCAATATATGAAACGATAGAAAACAATTTATTTTACCAACATATATTACCATAATTTGATATTTGACTTTTCCAAGACGTCAGATGTTTTCGCGTGTATAATGGATTGCTCGTGTCAAACGACGCGAGTGTAGTCATATGACCCTCTAATAAATATTGATTATATACCATGATATTCCTTTGGGGAGCATTGTAAAAAGATAATCATTAATATTAAAGGTGATGCTGCATATTCAGCGCGGCCTCGGCCATGGACCGGTCATTGTGGGCGCGTGGCCGGGTCAACGCTTCGCCTCCTCAACTACGGCTTCATAATGTCTCCGCCCCTAGTGCCTGTAGCATAAAATACATACCAAATTATTGTAATACACGTCTCCTATCATTGAACTATCGTTTCGGTCACCCAGAACATGAGGAAACCGGCAAGAAGCGCAGAGCTATGAAATATATTAATCATTTCATATGTACCTAGCCTAGGTAGTATGTACCTACCTACGAGTAGGTAAGTAATTGTATCTTGAATCTTTGCTAAACTTTATATACAGTACCTAGCTTTGCTTCCCTCCCTAGGTCCTATTCTAAAATGAGTTAATTTGGAATTCGCCAAAACTTTTTTCACAAGATAATATTTCTTCCATCGCATTATTTTATGTAAAGGGGGTTCGATTCCGAAACAATTTCACAAACTGTCAGACGAAAGAGACTTCTCGAAGACACTGAATAGATTTCTGGTTCCACTATCACCTACATCAGGTTACTTATGCTTTCCAACGACATATTCCTTGAGACAATGAATACGTGCCGGGCATATCAAAACATTGTAAAGAATTAGTTAATCAGTATCAAAATGCTGATCCGTTCGCTCAAGAAATCGTCAAACTCTACCAATATCGTTACCAGATTTCCTATTTGCTATTTCCTTAGGAGATCGCGAAACAACCGCATAATGTCATTCTAACTTCAACGGTAATCAGATATTCCACTAAGTCTTCTAACCGGAAAAGTCTAAATTAAATCCAGAGGCTACCGATGGAGCGTTCAAAGCTTCACGAAGCACGTTCTAAATGAAAGAACGCACGGCTTGCGGGTTAAACACATAAAAAAATGGTAACGGTGGACAAAAGGGTGCCTCCAACAGACGTTCAACACTTGCATTAGCCACTCAAACATCGCAAAGGTCTGGAGGCAATCGCCCTTCGCTACTCAGCAGCTGTGACGAAATGCAGCTCTAAAGCTCTTACAGCAGAGCTGTGCTGTGAGTAGAGTAATTACTAATTGCGTTAATTCCCTTGCTGTTTCCTTATTTCTAAAGTGGCGGTTAATTAGGTTTTTGTGGGATCTGGTTTGATTAGTATTGACTGCTGTTAATGAATATTTTGGAAAAGAAACTGATACTACTCCCGCTACTTTAAAGAGGGACACAATACATAGGGTGTCGCAGCTAAATATTTTAGTGGTTAGGTTATTCAAACTGGGTTAAGATTTTTAATTTTTTTTTGGTTTTGTTGAAATATTTATGTTCCTATCGTCCTCTGAAAAAACTGTATATGTTAATCTTTACTAGTTATCTACGGAATCGTAATGGTCCGACATGCTCTGACAAATTTAGTCGTGATAAACTACCGTTTACAATCATCCCAGGAATAAAAAAAAAGGGAAATAGAAAATTTAAAAAGTTTTATGGCGTGAGGAAAGAATTCAAGCACAACTACCTAGCCACCTAAGTAATATTAATAGTTATAGTTGAAAATCTATTTGTTTTGACTACAATGTAAAGCTGTGGCTACCACTCCTGAGAATTTCATGAACAAAGAACACGGTTGGTTTTGCCCAGAGACTCAAACGGGCGGTCAAACGAACATGATGCCATCTTTTCAAGAATTACAGCTCGCGGCAAGGTCAAAAGCGCCTAACTTTACAGAATGATGAACCTGCTGTTTTTCATGCAACTTGTTTCGGATCGATGGCAGTCAGAATATTTTGTGTTTTTTTAAAATGATTATTCGATGGGTACTGAGTATAATATTCGGATTTGTACAAGATGTTTATTGGTGAGTTCCGTTTAAAATTTTGAATCATTTAGATTAGCCTTAGAAATGGTAGATTCACAATCAGACGCAAAGGTACTCGGTGGCTATCATAACATTTATACTGTTACGAGCTTGTGTCCTCTGTTGCATACGCAATGAGTACTTGCCTTAAATGCCCACCCATGTTGATTTTAAAAATAATTATTTTTCTGGTAGTAAAAATATGTTGTTTGAACTATTGTGAGATTGTCAAGCCGGCGTAAATAATGAAAATTTCAGATAAGTACACTATTTATTTTCGACTAATATAGGTATTACCTATATTACCTATTAGGTAACGAGTTTTAGATGATATGCAAAACTAACCCTTCTACTGAGTAATTATCATCATGACCTTTAAAAATGTCGCATACCAAGATAAAAGAAGGTCTTTGTTGTCAACAGCTTCAAGTAAGCTGTCGAAATTTTATCAGGTCAGTGTAAAAGCAAAAAATGGTCAGACGATGAAAAAAGAGAAACCGAGGGTATCGGGAATCCGGTTAGAATTCTTAGTAAGTTACTCATAATCATCACGTCTTTATGTTTACTCTATTTAGATATGGTGATTCATATCAGAATTTGTCTGATGTAGAGAGCCGTGTCAAACCTCTAAACGAAGTTGTATGACCACACAGTCCAACAACCACATGGGACCACACGGCACAACTAAGTAACTAGTTGGAAAAATAAATTGAGTTTAATATGTTTAGTAACTACGCATAAAACGTGGACATTCAACCATTAAAAGGATAAAAAATATAAAACGTTGAAACTTATAACTAACGAGCACGTGTTTAGTGATAACCAGAATATGGAAACGTACCTATTTAACAATAGTTATATGCAAAAACTGCTAACATTGCCATAATACGTTTGTTTTTATGTATGTTTTTTAATGGCTAAATTGCTTAAGAATTTATCTACCAATCTTTATGGTCTCTTACTGTGGTACTCTATAGCCTATAATTGGTTTATGATAAAGGGGAGTAAGGGTTAGTAATTGTTTTTTTACATCCTTTTTTGTGAGATAATACGTACCTATTTGACGCACAATATACTATCGCTGATTGTATTACAAAAATACGCCAAACGGGCGTAATTATAAAATACCTCCATAAATGATTGTAGGTACATATTGATTGAGCTGCATGCTTTAACGCAAGTTAAAAGGATTATCTACCAGTTTATGTAAAGATCAATTTAAATAAAGATCAGCATAACAAAACCCCATATAGTCGGGTTATTTAAATCTAGACAGCATAACGAGGTCTATTCTTTGCATGATGTGTACGATATTATGGGCCCGGATATGATGTGCGCGTGCGTGATTCACGTTGCAATTAAACGGACCCATGAGCCTATACGTTGGCTGCCTCTAGTCATCTAAGTCCACCATTTACTGTCATGTCGTGCAGTTAAGAATAAATAAATGAATATCTAGCATGGCATGCACACTAACGCAAGTGTTACAAAATGTTGTTTAAGTATCTTGGAAAAAATATTTTGCTCCGAAATTTGTTTAAGAATTCATTTATCATACTTCCAAAACGTTCTCGTTTAAAAGCAACAATAATTGACAGTCTACCAGTATCTATACATGTGCTGACTTTGATTCAAATGTAATCAGCCATTAATGTCTCATGTAAAAGTAAATATCTTAGCATCACACATTTTCATATGTAATATCGTGATATATATACCTACAAATGCAATGACTGTTTATTTCTTTACCTTGTCCTAACCTAAGGTTGACTTGTTTGTTAACACTAAAGTACATTGACCTTTTATTTTCGCCAAGTAAATTAATTTAGGAAATTTTAATTGATATACACGGTACCGGCAAATTAGACCTTGTTTTGTTTTGTTTTTGTGTAGACTTGATGTTTCAATGTCACCCGCACCGTACTAAATAGTGAAGGATTTTGACCCGGTCATTCTTAAGCTATTCATACACGAACATCGCCGTAAGTGCCGTAACGGATAAACCAGCAGTCTGCATGAACGCTTACCTAAGATTATGACTCATAATTTCAGTGTTACGTAAATTTGATTTAGCATCGCGTAATTTATTTCTTGTTGTAAACAACATTCCATGAATGGTGCAAGCGATTTTGTATGGCGTAGTGTTTTTTTGAAAGCTTTATTTTCTATGACGTCAAGAACGAGTTCGTTACCGATAGGGTGACCATTTATAGCGATTTGCGAGTGTCGTGATATACCGCGTCGTGCTCGAGAGCGGCAAACAAACACTCGCCATTAATGCCTCGACATACTTCAAGACGCATTGTGTAGAGAATCGGTCTGAAGCCGTTACTTTTATCCTTCGGCAAAACAACCGATGTCTCTGCATTATTTCACTAACTTTATCACGCGTGATTTACTACTAAAAAAAATCGCTTATAAAGTTTGTTTCCTATTATGTCTATAACAATAAATTATTTGACAGCATAAATGCGTGCCTACTAGGTAGTAGGTACACTATTGGAATATTTTGGTCACTCAACAGATAACAAAGCCACCTTTGCTGATTATTTAGAAATCTTTTTCAGAATTTACGCCATCGTATTATTAGCTCATATACCATCATAGTTTTTCAAAATGTATTCAATTTGTTTAAACAGTGAAGTTTATAATGTAGATTTACACTAACTTCATCTTATACTAGCGACCCGCCCTCGCTTCGCTTCGGTTTATAAGAGTTTTCTGTAACACCAGTACATAAAATAAAAAAATATTATACATATAAACCTTCCTCACGAATCCTTCTATCTTTTAAAAAAAACCGCATCAAAATCCGTTGCGTAGTTTTAAAGATCTAAGCATACATAGGGACAGACATCGGGAAGCGACTTTGTTTTATACTGTGTAGTGATTAAAAAATGAAATGTTGTTCATTCACTACCATTCATTCCATTTTTTTTGTTGTTCATTACCATTTGGAGGTTCAATGGCACGTGAGTTTATTCATATATTGGATGTAATAAATAATGAAGATAAACCTGAGAGACGTGGTACAACTGTTTAAATATTTGTCAGAACCGATAAAGAGAAAACCATATCGAAACCGAGATCGCAGCGCAAGCATTTAGTGCTGACGCAAACCTCACGTTCGTCGACAGGCAGCGGAGAAAGTGCAGGGTGGCGCTCCATTGACGTCAGGTGACGAGCGTTTCATAATCGACTCTTGCGCAGGGACGTTGGAAATTGCCGCGTCAGCGCGGGTGAAGACATCCGCAGATAACGTGTTGACATCTAACTTACCATAAATAGACTTAGGCATCAAATAATGTTCAAGCGAGCGGACTTCCAGCAGTGGGCGTCTTTCGGCTGAAATTTAGATTATGATGATGATGAGCGGATCATAACTGTACTTGTAATGCCGATCATGTTTGAGTAGCGACAAGCTAAATGGTTTAGCCACATGAGGCATTTACAACATCTTTCTACCAAGCATCTAGACATTCCTGAAGGCACCTTTGTAATAAGCGAACTATCAGAGTAATCAGTACATAATGGTCGATGAAGCATACAGTAACGGTTGACATAATTTTTGGAATCATAGATAATAGCCTTGACCAGTATCATGAAAACTTTAATAAAAACCTTAACATTAAAACCTTAATAACTCGTAACATATTGGAAAGTTATGACTATCTTCTGGACTTAGGCTTTTGCAATATTTACGTCTAGTTCCGGGCTGGTGGTTTACCTCCTGAGACCCCCTGTTTTCGCTTGAGGATATAGTTCCAAATATAATGAATTCGACAAGGTTGCAATAATAATGTTACTAAAGTAGCCATTGCGTCTTACGTGGTAAAAATCATCTTGAGATTGGAGAAAATCCATGACTAATAATGTCTACCACATGAACAAATCATATGTAAATTTTGCTCCCCAACTCCCTAGGTATGACAATGCTCTTGGAAAAACAAATGACGTCTGTGGATTCTTCCTTCTTGGCAGACTCGTCCATAAACATGGCGTACGATGTGGTCTGATTGCGTAGATGCAAAGGAGCCTACGCAGGGAGCTCGTCTGGTACACCGGTCACGTTGGTGGGTGCAATGCTGACATAATGTATGGATAATGCGCTCAGGGCGTTGTGCCCTCGCTGGAATAGAAAAACACGGCCAGAAAGAAATTTCAGAAATTCATGGCACGTAAATGGATAGAGTCTGGGATGTTTTTTCGTTGAAAGCGTTGCTTAACCAAATTCAGAATAGAGACAGGGATCCTTCACAGGGCATTTTTTGCCATTGATTGCGTGTTCAAAACAACGCAAGTTTCTTTGTGTCAATAGAATGCTAATAGTTTGTGCCTTGTGCCGTAAGCAATTACACGTAAACACCATTTTTCATGATTTTCATGAATTTTGTTTTGAAGCGTAATTTTGTATATGCGTAAATAGCATAGCTCATTCACGTAGTAAAGAGCGTATCTTAGGACATTAATCACCTAAACTCATTTTTGTTACTGATAAGTACTATTGAGATTGAGAGATGCTAAAATTTTACATCAGATTAGAGATGACGCCGACGGCAACTGGAAATTGTTTTAAGTTAACCAAGAGAGCCTTTACTGTCTTTTAGGGAATGGCGACCGCAGTTGTCATTTATTTTGATTATGAGTACTTAACTGGTTTTTTGACTAGCATGCAACAGTTTCAATACATAAGTCGTTAGTAGTACACCTTTGTAAAGCGGTTAAAGAACGAACAAATTAACATAGGTCCCTATAAATTTTTGACCAAACACATATTAGCCCAATAAAATTATATATTTTACGTAACATAAGGTCGGGTATCCACCATTTTAAGATATATTATAGAACCTTTTGTTAGAAAACCAAGAGATTCCAATCGATCCTGAGGCTGCACTCTTAATGGTTTTCAGTTAAGTGAGATCGCATTAAACTCACTTTATTATTAACACAACCCACCTTTGCTCAAAAGTTGAGATTTGGATTTATTTAATGAAAACTGTACACTCGTAAAAAAAAACGTTATTTTATGGATATTGCACAGCTGAGGGTTGTAACCTCAGGTCGAAAACTTTTCAAACTACCGGATACCCGACTATTTGCAAGATAAGTATACTTCTTTCACACGCAGATTAATTGGAGATGTTTGTTTACCTATATTAAAGAAGTGTCACATAGATAATTTCAATATTATGTTAACGCTATAATTGATAGTAACTATTACTTATCTTTTATTATGGCTCTTGGGTGATTTATGTTTGACTTGGGAGCATGTTTTCAATCTGGGAAATCCGCGGGGAAACATTGCATTTATAATATGTACTGACGTCATGTGGATTCTGTTGGTTTCTGGCTTCCTTCCTCAAAATTACTATTCAATTTTCAGGACTTTTTATAAGGATTCTGAGAAACAGTCGTTGAACTACCGTTTCTCGGAATCACGTGACGAACATCTATAGGTACAACATTAATAAACAAATGGATATTTTTGATAATATTTATACATATATTACCTCTGCACGGGTTTTAGACGGCATAGATTAACATTTTCGCTTAAGAAAAAATATTTTACCCATTACAAAGCTTATTCGCTGCTGTCCCTTTCAGCCAGGGTCTTTCCCACGGTGATGTTGCATTTTCAGTATCATACGGAATTTACAGGCTGTGAAAATGCAAATACCCGTTCAAGGCTCTGGGTAAACATCAGGAAAACGTTTATAAACATAACAGAAAAAGTGAATGCGAGAAGTGGCGCGTAGACTGCTGTAGAGTGTAAAGGCAAGGAAAGGAAAGGAAAAATTGAACACTGGGTTAAGACACTAACTCGAGTTAATAAACGTCAGATTCATACGAAAACTGACATTTTAAGTCGAGTTAGGGCGGATTCGACCAAACAAGATTAAGGTCTTATATCTAGATTAAACACCAAATTTGTATAGAGTAATCTCGGAGTAAGTCTTATTCCAGTTTGATAAAATCGGTGGTTAGTGTCTTAACCCAGTGTAAAATTTTCTGTGCAAGTAGCTAAGTAAATAGTCCGCTGGCTGAAATTTGCCGGTCAGCTCATCGTATAAGAACACAGCATATCAGTATTTTTAAGAAAGGACTGTCAGGCGGCTTCTCAGCCTTAGGACTGGTAATCTGTGGGAGTTATAGCCAACAGCGCGGTTGATAATTAAAGTATCGTTTATAACGAAACACATTGTCTTCTTTTCGACTGGTAAGGGATACGGAGGCAAGGGGGACACTTATTAATACTATTATTTGTTAACTAAAAATTCTAACACTGGCCTAATCTGAGAGTATAATGTCATGTTTAAGGCATGACGTGAAGTCCGTGCTCTACTACGCGTTTAGTTGTATCATCATCAATATGCGGGGGGATCTACGTGTCTAGGAATGCTCTGGAAGGATGGTTAGTATGCAGTACATTAGGGGGTAAACGCCCTGGAGGCAGGGTCGCGGCGGCCGGCCGCCGCGGGGCTCCGGCCTGCACCGCCGAGGCCGTTGACGTCAAACACACCATACATATTTATTAAACACACCTAAGCAATTATTCATTTCGAGGTGCTAAATCAAAGCAGAATTGCAAAGCAACAGGTACGCTTTGAATCTTCAAACGTTCCTGCTCTTATACACGCCTAAGTTGTAGATATCCTGGTTTCAGACGCTAACATGAGTGTGTTTATGGAAAAAATGCCTCGCTGAGAAAAACACACCGAGTAGATTTCTCAGTGTATGCGGTCCATACATCACAATTAAATATATGACCGAAACGTACATAAATAAGCAATATGTACCTAATATGGAAGAAAATTAATTACCTTTATGTAAAATACGTGGCTGCAGCTTCAGCTGTAGGTAATAGGCGCATCTAAGTGAGCCCTAGTAAAAGTCATCAATGATTGTTGAAATGTGCATAAAATGTCTTATAATTAAAATGAGTCATGCTTAAATGAATATTGTTCTGAAACGATATGGCGTCGGATACACAACGAATACGGCGGTTTCGTAAAAACATTGTTTCTATTTAATGACGCACATCGATCGGCATAATTACAATACATAATGAGTCGCACTCCTTTGACGGATTCTAGTTCATTCGGCGCTAACTGAATGCTAGCATGCTTCCTTTACAGTTGAGGTGACGCCCATCAGCCAAATGGGTTTTTGTTCCTTATGCCTAATTTACAGCGGATCCCAAACTAGGCCGAGCCTGTATCTTGGGCATCACAAATGTCCAAACGGCCAAGCATAAATCCAATGTCTCGTCTATTACATATAATATAGAGTAATTATGATCATAGGAAACGATTCTTATACCAAACTTTTAGGAATCTATCTCTTTTTTTAGTAGTAAACTGTTATGTTTTAGTGTATTGTAAAAGAACTTGGCCGTGTAATGTATAGAACCTGTAATGTATTGAACATTACGCAAATATTCCATCTTACACAATCTTACACAAATTGACTTACTTATTTAGTTCAAACCCAACTATTACATTTACAATTTGGAAAATAAATATTAGTGGTAATCGCAGGATATTACCTACAGCTACAAGGGTATAAATGATCACGGGGAGATCGAACCCGAGCTCGCTAGATTTATAGGTACTACTAAACGCGGATTCGTCAAATATCTATATAACTCGTATCGAATTAAAAATTATGTTGACGTGAAGATGTCAACACTTTTCTTTGCATTATTTAACATTTTGTTATAAATTTGGAGTTGTTGATCGCTTAGAACGCTATTTTTCTTTTTACTTTTACTACCGCACTTCTGTTTCCTGTGGGCGACCCTGAGGTCTCCATACTTACTGTCTTTTTCTGTTTTGTGGATTCAAGAAAAATCATTTTGACGCCTCTTCTCTTAGCAACCGCCGAACCTACTTCATACTGTCATAACATAAAAATAACAACATTATTTTGGATTACTTACCGTTTTACCTTTCTATTTGATCGTGTTCCAGTTTCAGTGCCAGTTGTTTCGTGTTTTTTTTTTTTAATGTGCTTTTGATAATGTGGTTCTTGTTTTATTTTATTCAAGTGCTTTTTTTTTTATTTATATAAGTGTCTAGTTTTTAATAGTGTGCATGCAACCCGCGACACAACCCGGTAATGGCACGTCGGCAAACTTACACACATGCCACCAGTGTTCAAAATCATTCAAGAGTATCAGAGGTTTGAATATTCATGTCACTAAAACCCACAGATCATGCCTTAGCCAACATTGCACACCCATAAACGTTAATCCTCTTATTCCATCTTTAACTCCTGCTGCCATTGACCCACCTACCGGTTCTTTCCATTTTCATCTTAGTACACTTAAAAATAACTGTTTAGTTTTAAAAAGAATTCCTCGCGGGGCCAGAATCTCCGTCGCGACTCATCTTTCGCACATTATTGATAAATGCACTCAAAGCAATAGCACCGAAGACTGGCAGAACCTTTTACTTTTCTCATACCGCACCCTCCATGTCCATGAAGATGACTCGAAAGTTTCCCTCACACAAAAAATTAAAAACAACTGTGTAAATCCTTCATCTCCCTCTCTTAGTTTTAAAAAGAAATCAACTACATTTTTTAACCTTCGCAAAAACGTTGAATCGAAAATTAGCGACGGAGATTTGAAAGGCGCCGCTCGTCTCCTCTTCTCAAGCGACGTGCTGTCACCGGATACTCCTGACACCCTTTTGGCCTTACAGACTAAACATCCCCCAGCTCCTCTAACTCCATATTTTTTCGACCCTCCAACGGCAATCCAGGCTTGCTTAAAAATTCAAAATAATCATATTGTTACAGCGATTAATTCTTTTAAAACTGGTTCTGCTGCTGGTCTGGACGGAATCTCACCCCAACACCTGAAAGACCTCATTTCTCGCTCGGCGGGCGATGCGGGGACGCATCTCATTAATTCAATCACCAATTTAATTAACTTTATGTACTCCGGCAATATCAATCCAGAAATTGTTCCCATTTTATACGGTGCTAACCTCATCGCCCTCACTAAAAAAGACGGGGGGGTGAGACCGATTGCCGTTGGATCAACACTTCGTCGCTTAGCATCCAAAATTGCAGTTCGGCACATCTCATCAAAATTACAGGCTCAGTTCGAACCTATTCAGCTAGGATTTGGCATAAAAGGAGGGTGCGAGGCAGCTGTCCATGCCTTACGCACGTACCTCTCCATCGGAAATTGTGAAGTGTTGATCAAAATTGACGTCAAAAATGCATTTAACTCTGTGAACAGGGACACCCTACTGGCAGAAATAAAACAGAACGTCCCGGAAATTTATAATTATCTTTTACATTGTTACGCGGACCCAACTAAATTGTTGTACCGCGGAAACGCATTGTCTTCGGAAGTTGGCTGCCAGCAGGGTGACCCCCTTGGGCCGGCAATTTTTAGTTTAGCTATAAATCCAATCATTCAAAATTTAAAGTCAAAATTTAACGTTTGGTATTTAGATGATGGGAGTTTAGGAGGTGATGTCGATACAGTTTTATCTGACCTTTCGTCCATTCAATCTAAATTCCAAGCAATAGGTTTAGAACTAAATTTCAGTAAATGCGAACTTTTTATTCAAAATTCTTCCTTGAGTTGTTCTGTTATCAAACAAAAATTTGACAATCTAACACCAAAAATAAAAATAGTTGACAAAAAATCACTCAACCTCCTAGGGTCCCCTGTTTTTGAAGACGCAATTCCAGACTTTATTCAAAACACTGTTTTAAAATTTCAAAATTACGAGGACCGTCTTCTCGAAATAAGTCCACATTATGCTTTTTCGGTTCTTAAATTCTGTCTTTTTGTTCCTAAATTTATGTACCTGCTTCGCTGCTGCCCTTTTTGGAAATTTCAAAATCTCTTAACGCAAATCGATGATATTATTAAATTAAATTTGGATTCTATTTTGAACATTCAGCTAAGCGAGCAATCCTGGACTCAGGCATCCCTCCCCATCCGCTTTGGTGGACTAGGGATCCGCAAAATTTCTTGTTTTTCTTTTCCAGCTTTTTTGTCTTCCGTTCATAGCTCGGCCAGTTTAGTAGGTAAAATCCTTTGCGCTTTGCCCTCAAACTACACGACTGCCGACTTGGAGGAAGCCAAAAATGCCTGGAGACTTGCCTACCCAAGCAGTAATTTTCCAGACAATTTAAATTCTCAGAGGTGTTGGGATGACATAACCTCTAATATAACTTATAACACCCTTATAAGGAGCAGTTCAGGGTCTGAGCGTGCCAGGCTCTTGGCGGTGGGAACCAAAGAAGCTGGCTACTGGCTACATGCACACCCATCGCCAAATACTGGTACTTTTTTAGAGCCTGAAACACTCCGAATTTCAACTTGTTTGCGTCTTGGTGTCCGGGTCTGCTCTCCACACATATGCCCCTGTGGCAATGAAGTCGATTGTCTGGGTCACCACGGACTTTCATGCCAAAAAAGTGCGGGCCGCTTCTCTAGACACGCCGCGCTCAATGACATTATCCGCCGGTCTCTTGCCTCCGTCAACGTTCCCGCTTTACTAGAGCCAACCGGTATCGCTAGGGACGACGGCAAGAGACCTGACGGTATGTCTTTAATTCCGTGGAGTATGGGGCGAGTGCTGGTGTGGGATGCTACTTGTGTAGACACCCTAGCCTCGTCACACCTCCGCGGAACGGTAATTAAACCAGGCGCGGCGGCTGAGGCGGCCGAAAGCATGAAGAAAAATAAGTACAAGGGTCTCGGTGCGGAATATCACTTCGTTCCTTTTGGCGTCGAGACCCTTGGTCCGTGGGGACCCGGTGCTATTAGCCTTTTTAAGGAGTTATCAAAAAGGCTAATAGAAACCAACGGAGACCATAGAGCTGGCAGCTTCCTCGGCCAACGCTTAAGCATTGCTGTACAACGAGGAAATGCTGCCAGCATCTGTGGTACTTTGCCACGGGGGCCCTTTCTTAGTTTTTAGTTTTTATTTAGTTTTAATTTTATAGTATTTAGTTTAGTGATAAGTAGGTTTTATTTTAGTTTTAATTTATTGTAAATTTATTTGTCCTGTAATTGTTTATGTGCAATAAAGGTCAACTCGTAGAGTAGTTCGTTAGTTTAGTTGGTACAGATTTGTGTTCGATGCGAAATGGTTTCTTTTTTCTGAAATTTCGTTGTGCCTAAATGCACTGCTCGGCGTGTTTTAGATAAAGACGTATTAAAATTCAAACATTTTATAACACCTTAAAAGGTTAATTATTAAAATAAAATACTGCTCCCGATGGAATTAAATTGTTTCGTTAGTTTGATCGACCAAATGAAAAGTACCTGTTTTTATGTACGTTGTGTTGAAACGTTTTGTGTGGCTCTTTCAGCTAATTAATATTTATTCGGAACTTTAAATATAAACTCGTACGATAAGTTAAGGTCGCGGCGTTTGGGGTTCAGCCATTGTTTACTAATTTGTGAAATTCCTGCAACACACCTCTTTGTGACTCATTTACGCGTTGTTTATCGATAATAGATGACAAGCAAAACCAAACCATATAAATCCAGTATTTACGAAAAAACAGTTACTTCATAAGCTGTACCGTTACCAACGCGTTTTTTTTTCAGTTATTGTTCGGGACATTCACTCATTTACACATGTTCCTTGAGTAATCTAACGATAAATATACATATGAATTAACGTGTACACACTATTCACTCACACATAAGTTGGTTGGCGACCTACCGTAACAAAGCATTTCTATTCGCCAATTCTTGCGTAGGTAATGTTTTAACTCTGCCTATGGCTTAAAATAAACTCTTGGTCTAAAATCTAATAATTAACAAACACCAGTTAAGATAATTATTATATAAGATACTAGCGACCCGCCCTCGCTTCGCTTCGGTTTATGTGAGTATGATATAATAATATAACCTATAGCCTTCCACGATAAATGTGCTATCTAACACTGAAGTATTTTTTTAAATCGGACTAGTAGTTCCTGAGATTAGCGCGTTCAAGCAAACAAACAAACGAACAAACAAACAAACAAACAAACTCTTCAGCTTTATAATATTAGTATAGATTTGACGAAGATAGGTTGAGAGACGCAATTGGAACGATGTCAGGGTCGCCAGACGTCGCGTCGCGTCATTGCCTTAGTTGAGATAAGGGGTCCACTAAGTCTATGAACGTAGTTGACACCAGACATCAGGTGACCTACTGCCAATACTCGATACACTATAATCTCCTTACTCGTGTTTCTACGTAAAAGAGTAGTTACATGAGTAACTTTGACTGTCGTTCAATCACACGAAATGAGAGTAAGGAAGCCATTGCTGTTGACTCCATCGGCGTGAGAAGTGCTCGTATAGTTTTGGTCAAGATTCTATTTGGGATAACGTAACGGGGTTAGGTATTATAGGGATATGGGTAACTTTATTTTAATGTTATCTATCTATCTCTACTAGAATGTTCGGTCACGAGCGTTTGGGACCCATTTTAAGAAAAATATGCTTGAAGTCGTCAATGTAATTAGAGATGTCAAGTCATTTGTAACTTTAAGGAAACTCAACCTTATTGTTGTAGAATGTCAGATTGACTTTGGACCTAAGACGGGTACCAAATTAAATCTCGTGACTGTATTACATAATTGTTACAGAAGTGTGTATGTGCATTGAACATATTTACAAATAAAAGGTTACGATGTGGTGTTAACACAACATTGACTCTATGATATAGTCTATATCATTGAATTTTGGGTTTATGTCACGACAAAATACTTAACTTATTTTGATATCGTTTTTTTTGTTTATAAAAAAATATCTCGCTATAATGACAGCAGCTGTAGCTAAAAAAAGTCATAATTCGAGTCGTAGCATAATTTACAGTTTTTAAAAACATGGTTTAGGAGAAAGTAAAAAAATATCCGTAATTAACAATATATTCGGACAAACCAAAAGGCTTTATTTAATTAAATCAACAGAAAACAAACAAACGATCTTTCGTTTGTTTGTTTTCTGTTACTTACAAACTTACTTAAAACTACACTAATCTAACAAACCGCTACCAGTGGGCATTGTTCCTAAAAATATAATATATTACAACTATATTACAATATATTTATGTTGACACTTTGAAAGTATAACGAAAATAAATTACCAGGTAAATCTATATTTGAATGGTCATCACTAAAGTTGTAACACATACCTACCGTTATAAATCTAAAACGGGATTTAATCGCGTAAAAACATTATAATACCTTTACCTCAACGTTTCGATCGTGTTGCAATAGTCGTGGTCACGAGCAGACTCAAGTTTTAGCCAATGTCAAGACTTTTGAACAAGCGTGTCTCATTCAAACTAATTCAGCGTATCGCATTGTTACTTGGCACATCCTCGAGGTGGTTGTTGCAAATAGTTTTTGCCACATTTTTTCTAATAAAAGTTCACGTACCAAGTGTCAATGTCACCAAATCACCTACGGGTTCAAGTGTCATTAAACCTAATGAACATATTTATTTTTCCAAGTTTATAATTAACATCACGAATGAATCAACGTGTACAGTTCAATATGTGGATGTCTACGGTGGGTCTGCAAAGTGCGCTCCCTGAGGACAGCCCGGCAGCTTACGTCAATTCTATCTAGCCATTTTCGATAGTTATTTTACAGACGTCCGTACATGAAGAAATCAAGAATATAGTAGTAATATCAACATTGCATGTTACTTAAATCCCATGCCTTTTCTCTTTAACATCAGATTTAATATGAGATATATGGCATTGTATGTATGTATGTATGTTAACTCTTTATTGCATAAAAATATAAATATTACAACATTGTTATTAAAGTAATGTACAAAGGTAAATTTATCCCTAAATGGGATCTCTTCCAGCTAACCCTAACGTAAAAGGCATTGTTTAACGTAAAAGCGACAAGGTAAATAGAGATGACGTATTATACTACCTACTGTTGGTCAGAGATGAACACGAGGACCGTGTGAACGGGGACCGTCTCCGACTCTCCGTCGAGTCCTCAGACAGTCTCAGAGCCGTGAGAATGTTTATGTGTTGTCGCCGTGACAATGCGCGCTGCTATTGGGTTACATTCGGAGCAATACCTATTGTGCGCCATCACCATTGTACCTTTTTAATGTGTAACAAGTACGCTACCCAACATGTTATTAAAATGTTAACGGGCTCTTTAGCTCAATGGTCACAGTCCGGACTCATCTCATCTATACAAAGGTCAATACAAATATTGAAGCAAAAAATCAACTACTTACAGACTGACAAGTTACATAAAGACCAAGACCAAGTTATTCGTTTTTTAATTATTTGTCTAGTTGAGGTTTTCTTTTAGAGATATGATTTCAACTGAAAATCCGTAACATGACCAGGGTATTTATGTAACTTACCATAAAAAAATAATTGAATTGTGGATGTACAATAAAACTTGAATTTCTTGAAATGTCTCAGAACCGGCATAACTCAAATGGGTTCCTTACAATATAAAACTTAAAGAGTCAAAATGCCGTGGTAATAAATTAGCTACATATTTATAGTTATTGGTCTGTTTACGTACATTTATATTCAAGTAGTGCTTCGACGGCGACGACTGACGTCAGACGCATTCAGAGATATGGACGTATCTCTTACAGCGAGTTCAGACACTATTATGTAGGCTACGGTGGTTTTCCATGCAAGTGGTTAAGGAAACCTTTTGTCTTCCTACATCTTTTGTATAAGGATTGCTTCCAGTTAATATTTGTCTAATCACTTATGGTCCTCCACACACTGTTGGCATTGAGTTAATGAGGTCCCGTTGGCTGCGACGAACGTTACCTTGCCGTTAACTGCGTGTGATCAGTACGATTCATTATTTGAAAATATCGTTCATTCTTTGAAAATATCGCGTCAGACATCTTCTAAATGTAAACAAGGTTTTTTTTTAATCCCTGTTTACGTTCTACTGCTTGCAACAAGGTCTACACTACTTGTGAAACTGCAGACACAAAAATACTGCGCAATTTTAAACGTTGTACGCCACATGATTAAAAGCGCAGGTGCAATGACATATTTAACCTAACTGAATTCTAGTGAAAACTGGTTACCATGCGTTATCGTTTATAAGGTGGAGAGATTCCAGTTTACAATGTGCGAAATACCCACTTAATTGTTTGATAAACTTTATCTCTTAGACGTGCGGGGTCACCATTGTCTGCGTTTTCGTCGAACATTTCTGGTCACAGTGCTGATGATAACCAGAGGGCGGCATTTTCATGGCAAAAATCAAACGACAATAGATTTGGAACTTTGAATTTTATCGATTTTAGTATCGATAAGTTATATTTAGGAAGCGTATCTATCTTTATTTTTTTAACGAAAATAGACCTCAAATCCACATTTAAGCAAAAAATTTATAATAATACGATAAACTGTAAGAAAACAATATTTGCTATTAAAATTATATAATTTCATATTAACCTATCATTAATAATAATTAACAGCAGTAAATAAACTATAACTTTAAAAAACTACTTAACTTTGATTTAGCATTGCATTATTAAAACTACTTAGGTACTTACCTAAGTTTTAATAACACAAACTAAAGACTCGAAACACCTGTTCATCGGAAAAAACAGTACCTATCGTAATCCAAGTCTGTGCTAATTACGTTTCCCTCGTCTTCGTTTAGTAATATGTACATGATAGTCATATTTTTTTCTAAATTATCGGCCTGCATATTGGTTCTTTTTTCACCGTAAATCCATGTATACGAAAAGAATGAACGTACTTTAGATGACGTAACAGGTGCATACAAGTATTTGTACAAATACAAATTATTCTACCAAAGATAAATAAGATTTTCGTAACTTTATTATTGCGTCATAGAAAAAGCTGTTATGGTCTTTAATACAAATTAAGAGGATTGAGAAGCTAAAAGTTTTTCTTCCCTTAAACCAGTGTCAATTGAATTCGCCAAAGATATACTTAAACAAATTAGTACTGTTTGACACATAACCTCAAATATTTATCAAGCGTGTTGTTGTTTTAAATTATTTAATCTTAAACTGGATGTGAATGTAAAGATGAAGTGTATAAATCATTGCTAAGACCTCACTTGATCTTTAACAGCACGTGATTATCGAGTAATTATGGTAAATTGGTTTATTTGGTTGTGATTAATTTATTGCCAATTTCAATTGGCACAGACTATATTCCGATTTTTCAATATGTATGATTCGTCGAGAAGATTTTTTAATGAACAGGCAAAACAAATATAGTTTTGGTGTATGCGATGATGCAAGAAACTAGAAATATAATCAAATCTCGATTAAAACTATTGTCGTTCGTGAATGTGTTTTACTCGTAGTGTGAATTCCAACGCAATATTTTTTAATTTGCTGTATACCTATAAACCTTACGAATTAAATTAATTTAATTGTTTTCGTTGTAAGCAAGAAAAGTATATTGCTTTGTCCATTTGTTTTTGGGTTTTCGTTTTGGATTAACCATTATTCATATCATAATGAATTGAATTACTTAGTTGCTAGACGATACGTGGAAGAACTGCCATGCGATTTACTTTTAATGGTCATGTAACTGTATCTAAATGTAAAATATCATTGCATGTAACTCGCTAATCAAAGAGGTCAAATGGACAACTCGTTAATCAAAGAAGTTAATGTTAAAAGTCAGTAATATAGAGGTAGATTAAACTTATCTATAGCTTGAAAAGTTCATAAAATTTAACATTCCAATTTTATTGACGTTTGATTTTTGGCATTGAAATTCCGCCCTCTGAATTGATAACCTTACAACTAATTAATTAGCATTTAAACTCATTGGGGTGGTGTAACGTCTAATTAGGACGAGGAGACGATACATTGTGTTTATCAACTGTCGATCGATGGAGCGAGCTAAATGATTTATATATCAAAACCAGTATACAATGCAATAATAGCTCTAAAAGGACCTACGGGTTTATCTTCTCTCTTACTCGATCTCATGCACTATTGTGTAAGTCCAACCGACTTTCTTAAATCCGAAAGACCTTAAGAGCTACTGCTTTGTATGATGATGAAGAAGTCTGGAATACATTTACAATGTTTAAGGGATTCTTTCGGCAGAGTAAATATTCATTTTGTACGAGTATTAAGAAAAATATTGAAATTTTCCGTTGTTCTACAACGTCAGCCATATTTTTGGTCGCACGTCGCGGCGGCGGCTGAACTTTTTCGACTTTGTCGAATTATTTGCTGTCTTTAGTAATTATTCCACTCTGTTAACTTTTTAAATTCCGATTACCTGAGCACACCGGTTACCGCACGGTAAGAGGGACCTAAGAGGGGCCATGGATATTTACAAATTTAAGATTGCAAGTTAGCTGCCTATGTTTGTTATTTATCAATTGTCTCAGCTGATTTTAATTTACGAGTACTCTCTCCATAGTCATAATTCAATTTAAAACTTTTAGACAAAAATGATCCGGAAATACAAAAAGATTTGATAGCTCACAAATAAGAATCATAATAAGAGGAAGAGTTATTCACATGTAAGATTTTATTTGTTTAGGCTCAGACATAATCGCTTGAGCGGCGCGTGCCCGGTGAATGTGAATTAATCACATCTCGTAGAGCATCTACGACGCGCTACGTATTTGCCAAGCGCTGAGTCGCCAAGCTTTCGGTCACGTTTAGAGGAATTGTTTCAGAGTGCGTAGATATGAGATATCAGAGCATTGCAGCGTGTACCAGTGGAAAGAACCGTGCTGATCAGTCTGACCAGTGCAGATAACCCGCGGCACTACACCGCTCGTGGCCAGTTGTCACGCGGCTGCTTCATGCCCGTTTCGCTCATGTACAGAATATACATACAATTATTGCTAAATATTACTACTATCAAATAATCCGTGTATCAATAAAGGTCACTGTACAGGATTATCAGCAAACTGAATTTAATTAGCCTCTGAAATGATGGAATTTTAGCGACTCAAGATGCACTATGAAATATTAAGCAATTTATAGTCATTACAAACAGTCAAATACGGTATAAGTACTTAATGTTTTTTTCCAAAACAGTATAGTGTTAAACTGGGATAACATTTGTATCTTTCCATGGCGCGCGATCTGTGTCAAATGTGAGATCGTACGTGCGTAAGCTTTTCTGCGTTCCAGTTAATAAAAAGTATGTTTATCTGTTTACACGTATAATGAGGGCAAAGTCGATCCTGGCTCGGCCACGGTGATAATCACGGCAAAGGCAGGTGAACACGGAAAAAAACTTAACAATTATACTTACATTTTTATCGGCTTTAATGACGTTTGGACTCGTGGAACGTTATAAATATACGATTAAACGAGTTCAATTACATTGCAGTGGCTGTGACTAATTATATATTTTTACGGGTCCAATTATATGTTGTTACGGGTAAAGTCCTTACGAGAAATCACACGCGTAAACGGTTCATTGCATAATTCATTTGTAAATAATATGTGGGTTATATTGTTGCTACTAATACCTATTTACAGTTATTAAATAACATGTGTTAAATTCAATTTATAGACCCGTGAAGTATCTATACCATAGGTTAGAACCTGCTTGCTATCAGGCAGAACGTTTAAATGTTCATGTGTCGTTAGTAAAAAAAATAGGAAATTTCGAAACTTTGCAGCCTAACTTCTGTTAACATTATTTTTATTTCGAACACTGAGTTGGTCCCAAGAGTGTGACGGAAAGTGAATTCAAGTAAATAAAAATGGGTAGTAGTTCATATCATGAATCATAGAGCTAGCACCACCATCATGGTGACCCACCAAAGAACTCTGTCATAATTGCAGCATCAAGTCTCGAGTAAGAATTATGGCAAAATTTTGACTTTATTCGACCAGGGGTGTTGTTCTCTTCGTCAAATGAGTAAACGAGTTAAAGCGGCGCAGCTTGTATAAACCGGTGAATTTAAGTAGTCCCATCAGAGCGTATAAAACACACTTTAGTGCGTGCATTCTCAATACGTTAGCAGGGCTTCTCGTCGGTTTATTCAAGCTGCGCCGCGTGCACTCGATTGACCGACCGATCACCGTTTTTAAGAGAATAACACCTGAGGTTCTTTAGTGACTCAAATTAAAGTAGATACGAGAAGTTACGACATATGGTTACGAGGGAAAATTCCTTGTGCAGCCTTTTTGGAATTAAGCCTTACGTACGCCATAAAGATTATTTTATTT
Organism: Acleris laterana; assembly: GCA_963966035.1. Lineage (NCBI taxonomy): Eukaryota > Metazoa > Arthropoda > Insecta > Lepidoptera > Tortricidae > Acleris > Acleris laterana. The sequence goes on along the minus strand of OZ014444.1, from coordinate 11,019,725 downwards.
CTTATCTCTCAAAATGATAAAAATGCAATATATCGTTAAAACTGAGTAAAATCAAAACCGAAACTATCATGTTTTTTCTGCTAAATGATTCGTGACTTTGCAAAGTATAGACGTCAGTTAGCAAAGAAAAACGCCTGTGTCATTAAAGTTACAATGAGTACCAAAATAGAAGCTGTCTCTACTTCCATACGTCTTCTATTTTGGACACGGATTCAATGACAAAAACGGCGACAACAGTCATTCACATTGGAATCACGACTTCACACGGGTCCGCGACCGGCGCGCCCGGAATACGGGCTGTTTGTCAACCCATCACAATATTACAAATGCACAAAAGACTCCGACGACCGAGTTTAGAACTTAGTGCCAATTAGTAAACGAACCATAATGGAAAACTTATACTTGTGAATGTCACACACTGCATGGGAAAATTCCTAGATCGTTTTTATTCCACCGCAAAATCATTTGGGGCTGTGATGGTGTAATATACGGACAAAATACATTGTAATGCTGTAATAGTACATTGTGTATTAATTCTTGCTTTACCAACCACCCGTGTAACATACAATGTTTTTCATCACAATTGCGAGGAAATGAAATAAAATCAGACAAAAGATCATATTTTTAACTTATTAGCGGCAGACTACATCATTGTCAGTGACTTACCACAGATAATGTCAAACGTGTTCGGAGTCCGATTCTAGTGACAGTCGAGATCAATAGTTCATAATATGCGAGATTTTTAGGAAATTGACAACATTTCATTTTGGTGACACCTGCAAATTACTATACGAATCGAAAGGGTTTTACCTCCTGAACACGGCAAAATATTTATTTAGATTTATTTTTCTTTATTTTCAAAATTACAAGTAAGTTAAGAAAAATATCGAGTTTTACCAATACTATGCCTGAATAGATATAATACCATTGCCTTTTTCACGAGAAAAAAAAGCTGTCATACTTCAAATTAGACATTGACACTATTGACAGATGGATAGAGACTTAGAGCCATTTGCACGCAGAATTTAACCCTGGATTAAGGCACTAACTCGAGTTAGTAGACGTCAGATTCATACGATAACTGTAATTTTAACTCGAGTTAGGCCCACTTGCGTGGACCAGAGTTAGCGTCTTAACCCGAGGTTAGGCGGCAAACCACGTACAAAAGTAGACGCTTAACTCTGGGTTAAGGGCTAACTCTGGTCCGCGCAAGTGGGCGTTAGTGTCTTAACCCAGGGTTAAACTTTTCGTGCAAGTGGCCCTTTATCGGTTGACATGATACTTTTTTATATACAGATTGGACTAACGTAATATGTCCATTGTGTCGTAGAAATGAAGTTACGCCCTTTTAGAATAAGTACATCTTAATAAATTAATAATAATAGTACATTGTGTATTAAGGGTGGTAAAGAAAGAATTACAAACGAGAGTCTGTTAGAAGCCCGAAGCCGAAGGCTGAGGGCTTTAATGACTCGAGCTTTGTATTTCCTTTACCACCCGTGTAACATACAATGTTTTTCATCACAATTGCGAGGAAATGAAATAAAATCAGACAAAAGATCATATTTTTAACTTATTAGCGGCAGACTACGTCATTGTCTGTGACTTACCACAGATAATGTCAAACGTGTTCGGAGTCCGATTCTAGTGACATATGAGATCAATAGTTTATTATGCGAGATTGTTAGGAAATAGTATTCAACTGACATTTCATCTCGAATGAAACTTCATATCGAATGGCACAAGAATTGGGGTCCTGACGTATTGTGATAGTTCGAGTCCACGTATAATATTTAAAAAAAAAGCTATTACGCACTTAAGTAACGTAATGGTAAAAAAAAGGCCCGCGGGTATTATTTTGGATTTACGGTCGATTTTTCTAGCATGTTAGGACACTATTTACGAGCAAGTGTGATGAAAAATAATTATTCATTCTAGAGAAAATTTAAAACTATTAGTGTCTTTCTCCTTCCAAACAGTATCTATAAAACGAATAAAATTAAAGTCTTGAAAATATGAAATCTTGTCAATTGTATGCAACTGATATTTCATCTCGAATGAAACTTCATATCCAATGGCACAAGAATTGGGGTCCTGACGTATTGAGATAGTTTGAGTCCACGTATATAATAAAAAAAAGCTATTACGCACGATAGGGCGTAATGGTAAAAAAAGGCCCACGGGTATTATTTTGGATTTACGGTCGATATTTGTAGCATGTTAGGACACTATTTACGAGCAAGTGTGATGAAAAGTAATATTTGGTTACTATTCACTTTCTGAAAGATATTTATTTGTATGTTTTTATAGTTTTGTCCAACGGGGCTGCCTTGATCAAGCTTGATCAAAGCTTCTATTTTTTTTATTATTGTAAATACAATAAATGGAAAACTATCGCCTTGGCACATTTTAACAACTCTACTGAATCGGTTTTCTGTGGGTAAGGTCAGAGCAAATAAACACTATAATAATAAAATCCTTACATTATTTTTATATTTTTAATATAGCTACTGCGTTACTAACTATATACTGTACAATATAAAATAATGTAAGGTCTTTTAACATCTTGACTTTTAAAATATGTGTATTTCGACGAAAGTAGACAATAGACAGTAACGCCACGAGAACGACAATTACCGCTTGGTATATTTAAAATTTACTTATCACAGTTAAAAAGGGCAGACGGTTTATAATTAGACGAAGTCTTTAATGGTTTAGTCGTAGTTGCCGCCGGGGTCAGGACAGGGCGGCGCCGGCGCAAGCTCCCGCTATCTCCCCGATCTGGTTCAAACCGCTTGCGCTGAGATAAATACGATTATTACACACACTAACTAATTACAACCCATTTCGATATACTTAATCGTTTGATAATATTACAGCCTGTTTGGCTGATGACGTAAATAAAGCCAATTAACATTCACGCGCAGCATAATTAAGCGGTATAAGGAGGTTTTGAATGTGTGAATAAGTTATAGATGTTAGCAGGGAATACAAGTTTCCATCGCGTGTGCCATCAAACGAATAGGTAGTAGATTAAATATTGGTTAATTTTTTTCTTTAAGTATCATGTTTTATACTCTCCATTTTTACCCGACCTCAGCGAAGCAAAAATAAGGGTTATGATTTTAACAGTCTATGTATAATATTTAGTATGTTTGTAAGGTGTTCTGTTTTCTCGTAACCTCTAGTCTATCCATCACATTTTGACAAATGATTTGGTGTAGGCTTCGTCTAGTATTCCGCGTATGGCTATGTGACCTTATAATAAATCCATCATGGAGAATTTCACATGCAAAAATTGCGTAGTTATAGTATATTTTCTTTATAAATGTATCGAGTTTGGTATCAAATGAATGTTTCTAACGCATAGATCTCGAAAATGTATCATTTAGAAAAGTACGAGTCATTAATTTATAACATAAGTAACTTAATAAAAGACGACAATAACTAGTTGAATTCGTAGTCGGGTTATAGTTTTAACCTTATCTTGTATACATAGTAATCTATTGGGTTTCTATCTACTGGCATGGATTCGATGTCAATATAAAAAGACATGCTGATCAAGCAAATTACTCGTATCTCCTCCGCTCAACAAGTGAGCGCAGCCTTACAACCATTATTCATCGAGTCCACGAACGCATTTATCTCCGTCACCTACTACCTGCCGACATTTGTTAACAAAATAACTTTTTATACCATAGCGAGCCGTCCAAGTGCTGAGGCGGACGTGACTAACCGGCATGTGTGCTTGTCACACTTTTTACGTGTTTCGAAAACAGTTCGAGAGCGTTGATAAGACATGTTTATTGTGTGAAATGATATTTGTCTGTCAAGGTTGGAAATACATGGACTTAACAGTTTGCTAAGTAAAAGCTATATAGGAAACGCAGGGGACAAGATTTAAATTATAGAACCATAAACTGAATAGAAAACTACACGGAATGATAATGAGCAATAGCATGTCTTAATCGGCCAAGATTAAAAGGTGGCGACTGACTTATATTATAACATTTCGGTGATACATTTGTATTACCTGCGGTCCCTACCCATTAGATAAGGGCTGCGAGTAGGGTTGTCAGGTTTTTCCTGTCGTGTCCAGCCAAATATATATAAGTCCGGCTTTTGTTAGGCTGTTGGTCAACCCCGTCCCGCGAAAATATGTCAAACGAGTACGCGAGTCACTCACTCGGACACGCTTGACTCGCGATCTCGCAGGCAGGAGCCACCGGCGGCACGGGGTCCCACCTTGACTCATCCTACTAATATTGTAAAATCGAAAGTTTTTGTGTTACTCCTTCACGTTGCAACGGCTGAACGGATTTGGATGATACTTGGAATGGAGATATAGCTTATACACTGGATTAACATTAACACATAGGCTACTTTTACAACCCGGAAAATTTAAAAGTTCCCGGGGGAAATAATGATAATCGAAATCTACGAGGACGAAGCCACGGGCAGAAGCTAGTAATAACGACGACATACGCTATAACCTAGTTGGTACTCGTAGTAACCCTGCCTACGAAGCTAGCGGTCCCGGGTTCGATTCCCGGTATGGGCAAGTATTTGTTTCTGAGTCTTGGATGTTTTGTATGTATTTCTCCGTTTAACTATTTTTATCGTTGTCTACAGGTTGTCTACTACCCATAGTACAAGCATAGAGCTTAGTTTCGGACCAGGTAAATTTGTGTGAGATCGTCCCTTGATCTTTATTTGATATTTGAATAACATGTAATTAAGAGTAGAGTATGTCTTAAATCAATATTAGTAGTACACTAAATACACAAATTAAAGTTCTTTTTCTAGACTTGTAGACTTTCGGGGCAAATATCTGGCTAAGTATGGATCTGTGTCCGGTTTTTCTATTTTCTACTTATTCGTTGTCGTTCACTTAACTGTACTTTTAGTGGCTTACTGTTTTGTATCATGTTTAATTTGTTTTTATAAAATGTATTGCTGTTGATGCCCTAAATCAATAAAATAAAATATCGAGTAGGTAAGTAACGATATCAAGAAAATTTTATAAGGCGATTGAATTTGTACTAATTACGGGGACCCCCGCGTCCGTATTTATTAGGTGTACAAGAAATGCCATATCGTCATCGAGTATTAAGTGTGAATACTTAGGTACTTAAAATAATGTTTGGAAATGTCAGCCTGTTTGTGTACAGATAGATTCCGTATCCTACACTGAAAAACCGAATGGGTTGATTTTACTACATTTTAGGACCTACCCATGAGTTCCGTTGAAGTAACACCTAACCTTAGTAAAAACAACACATTGAAAAGGTTGCTTCAATCTTTTTCCTGGTTAACTCAACCAAACTCACAGTCCTATTTTAACCATAAAACTTAGTAAAATCAACCCATTTGTTTTTTCAGTGTACTAATATTATACATGTTTTTATGTGTGTATGTGTGTGTGTGCCCGTACATAAATCCGAATTCAAATACGTTAGAACCTTTAGTGAAAAATTATGTAACTGATGGTGAAAACCGCATGAAATTCCGTTCAGGAGTTTTTGAGATTATCCCGAACGTATACGGTCACGAGCGATAATTTGGGACCCATTTTTAGAAAAATATGCTTGAAGTCGTCAATGTCATTAGAAATGTCAAGTCATTTGTAACTTTAAGAAAACTCAACCTTATTGTTGTAGAATGTCAGATTGACTTTGGACCTAAGGTGGGTACCAAATTAAATCTCGTGTGTCGTACAGACGGACATACCCGGTGGAGGCGGGGGTCTTTGTTTTATAATATGTAGTGATGAAATGTTCGTGCTAGAGCTACCGTTCAGGAGTAATGTTTTTGGTCACTATAAACCTATAAATTAGACATCTTATTAGGGCGCAAAGTGGCTTGACGCGTAACGATATTATTTAATACTTGTTGCCACAAGGAAGTTGGATTTTGTAGTAGAGCCAGTTTGTAGGTACTTGCCAAATTATAATATCCTCGTAAATCAAAAGAATGAGTAACGACGACGGTGTGACGACACAGTAGGTATACCCATAAATCAAGCGGGCGTTAAACTTTTTTATAAAATTCAAATTATTTATTAAATTTCGTATATTAAAATGTTGAAAATAATAACAGTGATGAATAATGTGTTTAACGATAACTGGTATGCCAAAACATCGTCCTAACTATGTCAAATAATATCCTATATATTTGTTCGCCGACGAGCTGTGCTTGCCGCGCGCCGGCGCCCCCACCGACCTCGCCCGCACCTGCCGCTCGGTGCGGCGGGACGTCGACGCCGTAGTCAAGTGGTCGCACGACAATGGTATTGTGTTAAACGCGGAAAAAACTAAATTATTAATTATACACTCACCCTATTTATGTCCTCCTGATTCCCCACAAACCATAATAGTAACCCACGATTTCGCATGCTTTCATAATAATTTAGTTTCATGCCAATGTAAGCCAATTGAGCGTGTCAAATGTATGACTTACCTTGGTATGAAAATAGATGAAAACTTTTCTTGGTCGTCTCACATTGATTATATCTGTAGTAAATTAAGAGTCCTATTGGGAAGGTTTTATCACTTAAGCTATAGAGTTCCAAATAGCACATTAAAATGCTTATACACGTCATTGGTTGAATCAATTATTTGTTACTCTCTTGATTGCTATGGCCTGACTTTTAAAACAAATTTGGATAAAGTAGAGAAAATGCAAATAAAATTTCTAAAACTACTACTTAGTGAACAATAAAACTAAAAATAAATTTAAACACGACTATTATAAATTATTTAAACTATGCAAAATCCTACCAGCGGCCCTTAGACACAAGTACTTACTGGCAGTTAATCAGCATGGCAATCAAGAGATTAACTTATCGCAATTGAGCCAAGAACATGGCACCAGGTCAGTAGCCGCTGGTAAATATGCTGTACCCAGAGTGAGCAACTACTATGGAGACAGGCTTATTGAGAAGCGCTTGCCTTACATCCTCAACAGCATACCTGCCGCTTTGAGACTAGAGCCTAATAAAAATAGATTTAAGAGAGCTTTATTTAAGCATTACCTTAATATTATTTAAATTTAAATTATTTACTTAATGTTTAATAACTGTAGCTTGTGAACTGTAACTTGTATACTAAGACTCGCGGATCCCACAGTCAAACTGTGAAAACAGTTTTGCGGGACGTTGTTATAGAACTAAGTTTGTTAATATGTTATAATAAATAAATAAATAAATAAATAAATAAATAGTAAACGACCAATATTCGTTTGTATAAATATATTCGTCCATAATCATGTTGTCGAAAACGGTTTTAACGATTTCGATATTAATTAACAATCATCTTCGCGAAATAAAGACCCCTACATGACTACTACCCCGGCAATAACTACTTATGTACTTTTCTGAGTTTATGACGCACGCACACTATTAAGCCTAAACAATAGAAACAACAGCACGTATAATGATTAACTTAATTGTCTTAGTGATTGTAGATAATCGGGGTAAAGAAAACTCGAAATTACAAAGTAAAGTGCAAAACGATGGCGCGAGCTAGCAGACGGGCACTTAAGACGTTTCATGTCAGACTGCCTTCCATATCGACAAAATAATTATAAGAGGAAAATACCCAACGGCTGCAGCTACAACACCAAGGCTATAATTTTAATAAATCACGCTATTCTTATGTTTCTAATTAAAATAAAAATACAAAATTATATCAAAAAGTGTTTGCGTCGCCTACATTCCACCCCCTTAGTGATGACTAGATGACTACTCATCACTAGAACACTCCGAGGCAAGAAGGGCGACGCGCGTGACCGGCCGCCGCAGCACGCCGGTGCGTGTGCGCACGTCAACCACGCGGACGCGCCCGTCGTCCCCAGTCAGAGCCACACTCACTACACCGTGCCGCCATGAACCACGCTCTATGTTATTGTCAACTATAATAACATAATCACCTACCCGTAACGGTCGTTCCTCGCTAGTCCTCTTCTGTCGCGGCAGAAGGGTGGGCAAGTATTCTTTAAGCCATCGTGACCAAAACATGTCCGTTAGGCGTTGAGCTATTCGCCACTGTTTCCGCAGTTGGAGATCTACACCCTCATATTTCCCGAAAGATGGTCCGTTGGATGAGGTGCCGATCAAAAAATGATTAGGCGTTAAAGCTTCGGGGTAGTGCGGGTCGGTCGAGACATGAGTGATGGGTCGACTACTCGTATTTACGAGTGCTTCCACCTCCGCCATTAAGGTCGAGAGGGTTTCGGGACGGGATGCACGTTCTTTAAGTACAACGCGCAAAGCAGTTTTGACGCTACGTACCATTCTTTCCCAGGCGCCGCCCATTTCAGGAGCACCAGGAGGTATAAAGCGCCATTCTATCCCTCTGACCAAACCGTCGTTACGAAGTGTATCTGCGTCAAGATCGGCGAGGCTACGCTTCAGCTCCACGTCTGCCCCCCGTAGGTTGGTGCCGTTGTCGGAGTAGATCACAGCTGGTACTCCTCTTCGAGCTATCATTCTCTGCAAGCCCATTATAGTGGAGTCAGTAGTAAGGCTCTCTGTTATCTCAACGTGAATGGCGCGAACTGTCAAGCACGTGAATAGCATACCATAACGTTTTTGCCTCCCTCGACCTACTGTGACTTCCATGGGACCGAAAAAATCGACACCAGTGCACGTAAAGGGACGACGGTTGTGCTGAAGCCGAGCGGCTGGCAGATCGCCCATGCGCTGCGCCCGTGGAGCCGCGCGTCGGAGCCGGCAAAACAGGCAGCGAGAGGCTACTGCTCGCACCGTGGACCTTAGATTTAATACCCAGTAACGTTGGCGTATTTCATTTACTACCATTTCATGAGCCTGATGAAGAGCTCGTCTATGATAATACTCCACAAGAAGTTTAGTAATTTTGTGCATCAATGGCTTTTTAAGTTTTAAACACTCGATTTCCGCGCTAAATGAATCACATTGACATTTCTTTCTCAATAAGTTTTCGGCCATTTGCATTAGTTCATTGTTGACTCGTTTACCCTTACGTTGACATTTTTTAACAAACAGTAAAACTCTAACAGTTGACATTAGCAATCGACTCCACGATGAAAACCTATCTTCATTAGGCACCGGAAATGAGGTAGTGTAACTGGTCGAAGCTACGACGTTTACACATTTGCGCTCGCAAATGGTATTGTCCGACTGCTTCGAATTTTTACATAGATCTTTAGGCCACTTGGTTTCAAGTTCGCGTAAAAACCTAGGGCCCTGGAACCAGTCGTCGTGAGCGCGGAGAGGCGGCGCGTCCACGCGCGTTGCCACGTCGGCTGGGTTGAGCGCGGTCGGCACGCGCCGCCACTCGGCCGCGGTGCTCAGTGCGTCCAGCTCGCCAAGCCGGTGCGCCACAAATGGCTTGTAATCCCGGGGGTCGCTACGGATCCATTGGAGTACTGTATTAGAGTCGGTCCAAAAATATCTTTTATCTGCCTTTACGTCTTTATGTTCACCTTGAACAGAGCTGGCAAGGCGCGCGGCGAGTAAGGCCCCTTGAAGTTTTAGTCGAGGAATAGATACAGGGCGTAGAGGTGTCACCCTACTTTTACTAGCGACAAAACAAACCAAAACACATCCATCTGAACGTATAAAACGCCAGTAAATTACGGCAGCAAAGGCTTTGGAACTAGAATCGCAAAAGGCGTGTAATTCGGTTTTTATAATCGTGGGTTCACTCACCACATCCGCTCTGTCATCATAACATTGGGTCCAGGTTCCCGCTGCAGTATAACACCGTGGTATGCGTAACGAATCTAGCAGTTTCAATTCATCAAGCCACCTTACCCATCTTACATGCTCGTCGGGTTGGATGCGGCAATTCCATTCAACGCCGCTCCGATGAACGTTCTGGAAAATTATTTTACTTTTGATAATAAAGGGTGACAACCATGTACATCATACACGGACATAATCACACTAAGCATTTTTGCCTTAGTAGGTGGTACAGTTCCGTTTAAAACCTCTTCAGGTACACGATGAAACGAAATTTAATCTTAAACCGAAAGTGTCATCATATGGATGCCATATCAAACCTAAAGTGCGTTCACTTGTATTCATGACTCCGTCCTTGAATTGAACAGCTGTTTGAGCGAGCGCGTCAGCCGGTATGTTTTCTAAGACCTGTTTATCGTTACTCGACCAACCCCTAATCTCAAACCCACCTTGTTTATGAATTTCAGTAATTTGTTGCACCAATTTAATCGCATTATCCGCATCGTTAGTAGAATAAAGGCAGTCATCCATATAATGATCTTTTATTATAGCTTGCACAGCCTCAGGATATAATTAGGGTTTGCAATTCGAATATTCGAATATTCATATTATTCGAATATCCGACACAAATTAAATTCGAATACGGCAGTGTTACTTATTCGAATAATTCGGATATTTTGAATAGTACTAAAAAGGATTGAAATAGTTTCCCACTTTTAATAGAACGCTGGAATCAGCTTTTTTTCATACCTACTGAGAAATGCAAGAAAATATTAAACTGGAATGCAAATATAACATGAGACAACATGAGTTTTAAAACTAATTCCCAAATTGACTGTTGATTCCCTTCTTAGCCAGTGCTGCGCAGCGGATCGTGCTAGAATTTTAGCAGTCGGTACAAGGGAGGCTGGATACTGGCTTCAAGCTCATCCCTCGCCAAGCACTGGAACTTTCCTAGACCCTAACAAACTCCGACTTTCAGTTTGCCTTCGCCTTGTGGTCCCGGTCTGCGCTCCACATCGCTGCCCCTGCGGAAGTGACGTAGATCGGCTAGGACATCACGGACTTTCTTGCCAGAGAAGTGCTGGCCGCTTTTCCAGACACGCCGCACTCAACGACATCATTCGTCGGTCTCTTGCCTCAATAAAGGTCCCGGCTCTTTTAGAGCCGACAGGCATTTCTAGAAATGATGGCAAGAGACCTGACGGAATGACCTTGGTCCCGTGGAATATGGGACGGGTGCTAGTGTGGGATGCAACCTGTGTAGACACGCTAGCCCCATCACATCTCCACCGGACCTCTAATAGGGCTGGTGTGGCAGCTGAAGCGGCCGAAAGCATGAAGGTAGTAAAATATAGTGGTCTCGGCCCAGAATATATGTTTATTCCATTCGGTGTCGAGACCCTTGGTCCGTGGGGTCCTAGCGCTCGAAGCCTCTTCAAAGAAGTTTCGAAGAGGCTCATTGACGTCACGGGAGACCGAAGAGCTGGCAGTTTCCTCGCTCAACGTATAAGTTTAACCATCCAGCGAGGAAATGCTGCCAGCATCTTTGGTACAATGCCGCAGGGGCCATTCTTAGGTTTAATGTTTTAGTTAGGTAATTTATATATTTAGAGTTAGTTTTATTTAATGTTAGTTTTCTTTTTCAGTTATTGTGTTATGGTTGTTATATTATTTTATGTTGTTTTACTTAATTAAAGTTAATCGTATCTACAATTTAACATTCCCAAAAAAACAAATTTAGCTCAAAAAATATATATTACAGTAACGAGCAGTGAGTGAGTTGAGTGACGTAGTTGGGTCGCTCGCTTCCTGCTACTTGCTATACCTATTAATAACTAATAATATTTAATTTGACCACGGAATGCTATTTTTTTTAAATATTTATGGCCTATTTATTTGATTTTACAACATTAAACCATTAATTCGTTTTGTTTCAATAAATATTCAAATTATCCGAAAAATTCGAATATTCGAATATCGGAAATCGAACTATTCATATTATTCGAATATTAAAAACCAACGAATATTGCAAACCCTAGATATAATATATCTTCATATTTTAGTGCATTTTTATTCTTTATATAATGGGCAATGAACGGCGAACAAGTTGCACCAAACACCAAACTTTGCATCGCGCAGGTCATTACAGGTGAGCCAGAATTTTCTTGCCATAAAAATCTAAGCACATTTTGATCCTTACTCCTCCTCGACTTTAATCCTTAAAAACATGTCCTTAATGTCCCCAATTATGACAACCTTATTTTCCCGAAATCTTAGCATTATTCCCATGAGCGAATTATACGTTCCTTTTACCTTAGCGGCACAGTTAGGGTTTGCAATATTCGTTGGTTTTTAATATTCGAATAATATGAATAGTTCGATTTCCGATATTCGAATATTCGAATTTTTCGGATAATTTGAATATTTATTGAAACAAAACGAATTAATGGTTTAATGTTGTAAAATCAAATAAATAGGCCATAAATATTTAAAAAAAATAGCATTCCGTGGTCAAATTAAATATTATTAGTTATTAATAGGTATAGCAAGTAGCAGGAAGCGAGCGACCCAACTACGTCAC